>JARHVA010003916.1:255000-430000 GCA_037957365.1 Torreya grandis
ATTTTCAAAACCTATAAAGGCACCAAACAACATATCAGACCCCATTTATTTAATCTAAACATTTTTCTAAGAATCATAAATGGTTTTAAGTATTTTTTAAGGTTTCTAACTTGTCAATCTATAAAATTACAGGTCTATAGGCTTCTTTTAATATTTCAAATGTGTTAGAAGGTCTTCATGATGATCTAGGCTCCTTAAGGAAGATTGTAGGTCTATACAATGTTTAAGAGACCTAGATAAAGGTTTTAATGAAAGTATTAGAAATTTTATAAGGTTTTAGAGCTCTAAATATTAATAACAATGTTTGTAGGTAGTTTAGATAGAGTTTGTAGTCATATGACAAGTAGTTTCTATTTTCACCAAATCTTGCACCCTAGAAGAGGGTGTTCAAGCCTCTTCTAGAATTGGGAAACATGGGAACATTTATATGTATATGGGTGTACCTATATTGGAAATGATACTCTAGTTTTAAGGGATATCTCCTTGAATGTACTTGAAATGATCACATCTATGTAACTAGTTTCATATGGGGAAAAGAATTAGAATTTACATGAAATGAACTTAATATAAGGGAGTGATACACCAAGATGTCTTCCATATGACCATCATACTTTCCTTCACTAAGAAACAATGCACACAAACTAACTTCCAAGTCATATGGATTCTAACATGAGTATTTAAATATGGAGGTGATATACATGAGACCTATCTAAGGTAAGTGAACCATAGTCTATTTGTAGACACTAAGGCTCATTATACACTTAAAATATTGGCTCATACACTTGACTACACTTCATATAACCTATTAGAATAAGAAATATTTCACAAAAAATGAAAGGATAAGGGAAGAAATGATAGAAAGTTATCACTTTGCATAACCATACATCACTTTCACACTTAGAAAATTGTTCAATAACTCAAAATCAAATTTACATTAATGTTCAAAGGTAAAATATGACATCATTCTACTAAGGCTTTGCCATACATGGAGTGGATTTTTTTATAAAGGCCAAAATGGGTCAATCCCCTATGGTTCAAATCTTTTATAGGGATTTTTATAATGTTATAGGGTATGTTGTATCTCATTTGATGTCATTTCATATGAGATTATAGCTTTGGTGATAGTCTATCCTAGTCCTTGTGTCATTTGGTGTCTTAGGGGTCATTTTAGAGTCATATATGCAAGTGGTAGGTTTTCATGGTGTCTAAGTACTTAGGATCATGGAGAGAGTTTACATAGTCCTCAAGAAGTTCATTTGATCTTTGAAAGATCAAGAATAGCTTAGGAACAAGCTTTGTGAAGCTGAGACATCATCTAGACATGAATGGACTAGCTTGTTTATGTAATTTATAAATGTGATCAAAAGGACTCACATGACCATAATACCTTGAATTATTAATTCCATTAGTGCCAAGATCATTATATACAAGTTTCATATCTCAATGAGTCTTCTATCTTGAGATTTAAGCCTTAAAAGTTCATCTTGTCAAGACTAAGGGACCAGGCTATCCTGCACATCATATAGGAATGAATGGACCTATTCACTTATGCATTTAATAAATGCACCTAAAAAATTCATGTGAGTCAATGGATTGTATCACCATGGATTTATTTTTTCCAAGAACATAATCTAAAAATTTCATTCCTACACAAGATTTCTAGATCAAGTTATAAGCATGTAAAGTTAGACTTGTTGTATGGGACATCTACATATATATCAAAATAAAGCTTAACATATATCTATTAGGGTCCTAAATTTTATGGTCATACAAAAATTAATGATGGTCATATGAATATTAAATCATGGGCATATAAACATCAAATTTAGGCCATAATAATGATCTATTGGAGCTTAAATTTGATGGTTCTGTGAATGTCAATGATAGTCATTTGGACATCAAATGACAAGCATGTAGATGTTAATTTTAAGATCATGAAGTAGCCCTTAGATTTTAAATAATGGGTCCTATCATATATAATTTTTGGCATCTAATTAAACTAAGCATATCAATGGCACATGACTAAGTTTAAATTTCAAGGAGCTTAGAGGCTACCATGTGGCACAAGCATGAAAGCAGATAGACTGACAACAAGATCCTAAGATCAATGTGAAATTGACAAGTGGTATGAGAATGTTTATGATAATAAAATATTTATGGATCTTTTTTATCATACTTCTTAGGATTAATGGTGTGAGATGGGTCAAAGGGTTAAGATTTGGTAGTGCGGATCCATGGGATAAATGAAAAATAAAGACAACTAGGCACCATTTGATTGGTTTGAGTCAGTATTTAATGAACAAAGTCAAACCAAAGGAGTATTTTTTGACCAGGTAAAATAAGGCATTACAGGGTCATCCTAATGCCATTAGAGATTGATCAAATGCCATGAAGCAGATATATTGATGCATCCAAGGTAATCAAGGACATAAAGGAACCACCATTAAAGATAAATATGGACTTCTAGTTTGATATTTTATAGCCTAAAGGGTTCATTTTGTGATTGTGTTCACCATATTTTAAGGGAGGACCTATGTATGCAATGAGCATCAATATAATTACTATAGGAAAACCAATAGTCTAATATTGGTTTTCCATCTATAATGGAGATTTAAACATGAGGATAAGTTTGAGCATGATATAGTTTGAACAAGAGATAAAATTTCAAAGGATGCCACGAAGGTATACACATAAACCGAAATGGTTTTATCTCTAAGACCAATTGCATGAAAAAGACCATTCTCTCCACTTGTGCAGCCATGATGAACCCATTAGGAGTAGTTAACAACAACATCAAATTATAATAGATGGATCCAATTATTTTAACTACATTGATGCTATAACCTAGCTTGGAATGACTTGATCCCACTATTACAACCATCAATGATCATCAATGAATAAATAATGTAACTATGCAAAAAACTCAATTGACTTAGATCAATTAAGAATCTTGAATGAGCATAATTGCAGAAGCAGTTATATTTATGGTTCAAATAAAGTTTAACTCATTTGATTCCCTTTTGGAATTCTCTTTTCCCACTTCCCTCTCAAATGATATAAGTAGATGCCATTTTGGCCTTTGAAAATATTCCATTCTATGTATGGAAAATCCCTATTGGAATGGTGCCATATTTTACCTTTGAACATTAACGTAAATCTGATTTTGAGTTATTGAATAATTGTCTAATGTAACTCTCTATCCTTTATTGCCTTATCCTTTCATGGTTGTGCAATATTTCCTATTCTAACAGGTCATATGAAGTTTTTTCAAGTGTATGATCATGTCTTTTAAGTTTTAATGAGCCTTAATATCTACAACTATCCCATGGTTCACTTACCTTAAATAAATCTCATGCATCTCACCTTCATATTGAAATACTCATGTTAGAATCCATAGGACTTGGAAGTTAGTTTGTGTTCCTTTTTTATTAGTATAGGAAAGTATGATGGTCATATGGAAGACATCTTGGTGTATCACCCCTTTAGATTAGGTTCATTTCATGTAACTTCTAACTCTTTTCCCCATAATCAACTAGTTAAGTATGTGTGAAAATTTCAAGATACATTCAAGGAGCTAGCACTTAAATTTAGAAGCACACTTCTAATATAAGTACACCCACATACCTATAAATGTTCCCATGTTTCTCAAATCTAGAAGAGGTTTTAACACCCACTTCTAAGGTGTGAGATTTGGTGAAAATAGTTTTTGCATGCACGATGGGACCAAGGTCCAAAAGAGTGAGAAGATTGTTTGTGTGTCTTTCCTCTATCATCTTTGGAATCAAGCAACCTATCACTAATGGTGACTCTGAATGATAACTTTTAGTTGTAAACAATCCATGTATCTTTAGTTAAAGTTTTGATCAATTTTTGGCATTTATTTTGATACATGACGTTGATATGAATAGTTATGGTAATTAATCCTACCATGGACCTCCTTATCAACCTTGTTATGAACCAAAATATATTCAACAATAATCCTATCAAAATGGATATGGATCCTATGAGCCATGGAATCCCTATAATCTTCTATTACCCCCCATATAGACACCATGTTATTATACAAGCCTATGAGGAAGGATACCAAGATACCTATCAATAAATGCCTCCCTATCAGTCCCAATATGATACCTATCAACCATACCATGATTCCTATGAACCTCAAGGGTACTCCTATGAGTATTGTCATGAGGAATAAAATGTTTGCATGAATTGTTCACAAAGGTATTACAAGGAAAGATATAAATTCTTGTAGTCTATAATCTAATAAAATGAAGATGGTATTGATCATCATCATTACCCTTCTTTTCCTTCACTTTTTCCATATTATATCAAGTCCTTGTTGACATACATACCATATTTACTAGGTAATGAAGATGAAATGAGTGCATGGCATGATAAGTATTATGTTCTCCCTAATAATCTCATGAAATGGTTGAGATGTGCTACCAAAAATTATATGTACAAGTTGGAAACATTTTAAGAACTAGAAGGAACTTAATGGGAGGTCAAAGAGTAAATGGACTTGGCAAAGAAGTGCATTCAACTCTCAATAGATAGGTTAAGTATGTGGGAGGATAAAGAGATCAAAAATAAACATGCTACTATTGAAGAAACTTAAGGATACTATTGAAAAGATGTAACTCCTACTTATGTATATGTTTATCCTCTTAATCATCTGAAAAATTCACTTCCCTATGATCTTACTAGTGATTTTATCTTTCATAAATACACTTACAACCCCTCTCTTACCCCTCACACTCTATCTCCAATTAATAAAAATTCCACTACATCTCATACTTCATCTCCTTCACATGAGCCCATCTTGAGAGAAGTAAATGAAGAGGAGAAAATCCAAGTCAAGGCTAATCAAGAGTATCTCATGAGTGATTATGAGGAGGAAATCAGCATAGGGAATCCCCTTGGTGACCATAAGTGTAATCCTACCTTCTTAGATGAAAATAAAAATATTGAATATCATATATTAGCTATCCATGATGAATGTGGCCAAGACTTGAAGAGAGAGAGGCATTTGAATAAGACTCCATATCTAATCATGAAGTTATGGATGACCATCTCAATCATGAAGTGGAGTTTACTATCAAAGAAGAAGGTCAAGTTACTCCTCAATATGTTGTAGTCTTAAGAGAGTCTCATGAAACTAAGATATATGAAATGAATCTTGAATATGACACCCATGATGTGGTAAAAAATGACGTGTGGTAAAAGATTGATTTCATATGTCATGAGTTTGATCAGCTCGGTAAGGTTAATTCTCCTCCCAAGGAGTCTACATTTTATTTGGATAATTATTATAAAAATAATGTTAATGATTTTCCTACTAAGTATATATAAAGCTATCATGTTGTAAATGAAGAGGAACTATGGAAAAATATCAATTCCATATGCAAAGAGTTTGGCAGGTTGGGTAAGTCTCATTTTTCTCTAAGAGATTCTATATCTAATGACAATGTCATTAATGATACTAATGATCATGTTGACAAGTATTTTATAAAGCATAAACATTAATGTCATTATAATGATTAATAATCTACTATCATAAATCAATTTGATGATTCTAGTGTCCAAGAGATTTTAGACATAGAAAGTGAGGTCAAGGTGGAAGTTATGGCACCTCAAGAATCCTCAAGAGATACACCTAATATTGAGCCATATATAGAGGTATTGGATCTTGATGAAGAAGAGATTGATTATTCCAAACATCAAGTATAATATATCAAGGAGAAAATCAAGGCTAAGAGGACTATCATATTTTCAAACCTTTACATTAAGGGTCAAGTACTTGAGAAGATGGAGAAAAAGTTTCCCATGGAGGACAAAGATGATTTGTAGCTATAAATGAAGCTGTTTAATGATATTGAATATATTTTTTAAGTTGAGGGTCAAGTACTTGAGAATATGGATAAATAGTCTCGCATGGAGGACAATGACCAATATTTGGTGGACTATGTAAAGCTCCTTGATGAGCTTGAAGAACTTGCCACTGAGAAGAAACCCAACCTCATTGAGAGAAGTATAGAAAATAAAAAGGTATGTCTTGTTTAATCACCATTATAGGTCATAATTAAGGATCCATATGAGATAATTGAGGTTGTTTAAATGTAATAAGAGTTCATTTACATAGCTATCCTATTTGGATTTGCTTGATTCTCATTGAACATCATGCCAATAAAGTTGGCAAACACCATGAAAAAGATGGAGGCATCAATGTCAAGGATCAAAAATTTACATGTCTCATTCAACCCTTCATATCATAAATAAAGAGAGGTTTCAAACTTTACCTTTGATCCTAGATGAATGTTTCATCTCAATTTAGTTAGTTCTTAAGTCAATTTTTTTAAGTCTATGTTTTTTATCTTCATGTGTTATGTTCCCTAAGTTCTCATGAAGCTCATGTGTGTTTTTTCTTAGTTTCTTTTCTTGTGTATTGACTATTTTTTTATATAATTTTTGTGTGTTTTAAAAGTTAATTTTTATGTCAAACCTATATAATTGTGACTCTATAACCCAATAGATAAGATTAGGTAACTGGTCATGGCATAACAAGCCTACCACCCTTGGGATATCACCAAAGAGGTTGACCATTTTTACCCTAAGCCAAAATGGGTCGAACCCCTATGGTAAAAATATTGTATATGGGAATTTTATAATGTCATATGGTATGTTGTAGATCATTTTATGTCATTTCATATTCCATTCTATCTTTGGTCATAGTCTAGCTTAGTCCTTATGTCATTTGGTGTTTTAGGGGTCATTTTATAGTCATATATGCAAGTGGTAGGTTTTCATGGTGTCTTAATAGTTAGGATCAAGGAGAGATTTTAATAGGCATCAATAATTTCATTTGAGATTTTAAATATCAAATAATAACTCAAGCATAAGCTTTGTGAAGATAGGACATCATCCATACATGAATGGACTAACTTGCTTATGTAATTTATAAATATGCTCAAAAAAGCCTAGCATGACCATAAGACCACATGTGATCAATTTACTTAGTACCAAGATCATGTTTTATGAGTTTAATATCTTGATGAGTCTTATATATTGAGATTTAATCCTTCAAATTTTAGCTTTCCAAGTCTAAGGGGTTAGGCCATCCTGCATGCCACATAAGAATGAATGGACTAGTTCACTTATGCATTTTATTGAATGAATCTTAGAAAGTCATGTGATCCAAGGGATTGTATATAAATTAATTTATTTATGTTATAAACATCCTCTAAAAATTTCATACTTGCACGAGATTTCTAGCTCAAGTTATAAGCATGCAAGATTAGACTTACAGGATGGGACATTTGTGTAAACATCAAAATAAAGCTTAGCATTTATCTATTGGGTTCCTAAATTTAATAGTCATGCAAATGTCAATGTTATTTGCATGAATGTCAAATGGAAAGCATGAAAATGTCAAATTTAGGCCACAATAATGATTTATTAGAGTTTAAATTTGATAGTCATGCAAATGTTAATGAAAATCACATGGATGTCTAATAATATGCACACAGACATCAATTTTAAGCTCATGAAGTAGCTATTATATTTAAAATAGTGGGTCCTAATAGATCTAATTGTTGGCATCTAATCACACCAAGCAAATTACTGGCACATGAGCAAGTCAAAAGGTGGAGGAGCTTAAAGGCCATCATGTGGCACAAGCATGAAAGAAAATAGATTGACAATAGGATCTTGAGATCAATGTGTGATTGATAAGTGACATGAGCACATTCAAGATGATATAATATCAATGTCTCTCACTCAATCTTACTAATTAGGATCAATGGTTTGAGATGGGTCAAAAGGTTAAGATCTGATAGTGAGGATCCATGGGACCAATGAAAAATCAAGACAACTAGACACAATTTAATTAGTCTGAGTCAGTATTTGATGGATAAAGTTGAACCAAAGGAGTAGTTTTTGACCAAGGTAAATAAGGTATTGAAGGGTCATCTCGTCACCATTGGAGATCAATAAAATTCTATGAATCAGATATAATGATCTAGCCAAGGTGATCAAGGACATAAAAGGACCTCCATTAAGGCTAAATATGGACTTTGGGTTTGACATTTTATAGCCTATAAGGTTCATTCTATGATTATGTTTACCATATTTTAAGGAAGGATCTATGTATGCATGAGCATCAATATAATGACTATAGGAAAACCAATAATTTGAGATTGGTTTTCCATCTATAGTAGAGCTATGAACATGAGGAAAAGTTTGATCATGATTTAATTTGAACAATATCTATCATTTTAAAGGATGCCACAAAGGCATACATATAGATCCCAATGGTTTCAACTCCAGGACCAATTGCATGAAAAGGACCCTTCTCTCCACTTTTGCATGCCACAATGAACTAGTTAGGATTAGTTAACAAGACAAAATTTTAATAGATGGATTTGATTATTGTAACTATATTAATTTTAGAACCTACCTCAAAATGACTTGATCCCATCATTACAACCATCAGGGAGCATCAATGAAGTAATAATGTAACTATATAATAGATTAAAGCCTAGAGCAATCAAGAATCTTGAATGAGCATAATTAAAAAATTAGTTATAGTTACGGTTCAAATGAAGTTGAACTCGTTTGATTCCCATTTGGATTTATCTTTTCCCACTTCCCTCTTGAATGATATAAGTAGCTACCATTTTGGCCTTTGAAAAGATTCCATTCCATGTATGGCAAAGCCTTGCTAGAATGATACCATATTTTTCCTTTGAACATCAATGTAAATTTGATTATGAATTCTTAAATAATTGTCTAAGTGTACAAATGATGTATGGTAATGCAAAGTGATAGCTCTGTATCCTTTCTTCCCTTATCCTTTCATGTTTGTGTAGTATTTACAATTAATAGTCATATTGTTAGGTTGTGGAGCTAAAAGCTTCACTATATGCAAACATGGAGGAGGTTGCTGAGTGTCACAGTCACCGGCATCGATCAGGCCAACTGACGTCGATCAGGAGTGAATAGGAAATTGTTGACATAGGCAGGAGTCGGCTGACATCGGTCACCTCTAGTCAGATAGGGACTGACATCAGTCACCTGTGCGGTTCTAGAACTATTCGTTACATGAACAATTAGTTTGTTGAACCGATTGTTTGAATGTAAAGACTATTTTGAGTCTTGAGTTGCGTGTCTAATTATTTTAAATTAGAAGTCTAAGTTATTATTTAGTATAGGATCTATTTATAGACTCATTGGCATGTATTATAATTAGAGTAATAGAGGAAGGCAAGGTAGATCCTTCCAATTATAAGATCATTTGAATTGCAAGTTGTTGCAAGTTCATGGTAGATCTACATGTGTAAGTAAGATCATTTGAGTTACAGGTTGTTGCAAGTTCCTGGGAGATATACTTGAAGTACTTTGAGTACTTGTGTACTGGTAGTGTTATTACTAACTGGTTGGAGGTGAACACCAACTCTATGTTTGAGTTGTGTGTTGGGACCATTTTTGGTAGGAGAGTGAACTCTTGATTGAGAATTACTGGGACCCTTGAGGTATGGGAAGCCTCACAGAGGTGTGAGAAGAAGTGGCATCTTATTTATTGTATTTTCTTTCTGGATGAGTATTAATACAAGATTGTGTATTGTCTCTCATATTCTGTGTTATTTGTGAATTCTAGTTACTTGTTCATTCTGGTATAATTCCATGTTTAGTTGCTTATACAAGGTAATCATATGTACTCTTATTAAGGAGTAAGATCCTGACAGTTGGTATCATAGCTTTTGGTTGGGTTACTAACAGGTTGTATCAGATCTAGTTAGTGTTTATTGATTACAGGTCACTCACAGGGGTTTCTATTTGAGTGGGAGCATAGCAATGACAGAAGAAAGTAAGCTACGAATGGAGAAGTTTAATGGCAAGAACTATCAATTATGGAGGATGGAGATAGAAGATTATTTGTATCAGAAAGATTTGTACTTATCATTGGGTGGGGTTGCATGCAAGCCCAAAGATATGAAGGATGAAGAATGGGAGGTTCTTGATCAGAAGGCTCTGGGATCTATAAGGTTGAGCTTTGCATCGTCTGTGATTTCCAACTTATCATAGGCTAAGACAACGATAGACTTGATGGAATCTTTGGCAAATTTATATGAAAAACCCTCAGCTTTGAATAAGGTATTTCTTATGAAGCAATTATTTAATTTGCAAATGTTGGAAGGTGGATCTGTACATAGTCATCTTAGTGATTTCCATGGTTTAGTAAACCAGTTAAATTCAGTCAATATTGTTTTTGATGATGAAATTAAGGCTCTCTTAATCTTATGCTCATTACCTGAAAGTTGGGAGAGTTTGGTAATGGTAGTTAGTAATATTGTATCTGCTTCAAAAATCTTAAAAGTGGATGATGTTGTGAGTGTAATCTTGAATGAATAAATTCATAGGAAAAGCACAGGTGAATCATCAGGGAATGCTTTGAGTGTTGAAAGCAAGGGAAGGCAAAGAGAGAAGATTGAGCATGGGAGATCAAGGTCCAAGATAGGTAGGAGATCCAAATCTAGGTATGACAGAATAACCTGCTGGAAATGTGGAAAGCAAGGGCATGTAAAGAGAGATTGCTGGGTGAATAAATATCAGCATGAAGGACATGAAGAAGCAGATGTTGTAGATTTTGTTACACAGGATGCTCTGGTATGTTCCTTAGATAAAGTATAATCTTGGGTTTTAGATTCTAGTGCCTCTTTTCATGCATCCCCAAATAGGGAATTTTTTCATGAATATGTCTAGGGAGACTTTGGAGAAATTTATTTAGGGGATGGTAAGCCTTGTCAAATGGTTGGCAAAGGGAAAGTGAAGCTGAAATTGCAGATGGGCAACACATGGGTGTTGAAGGAGGTCATGCATATCCCAGTCCTGAAGCAAAATTTGATTTCTATTGGAAAGTTGGGTGATGAGGGTTTCACAGTAACTCTCACAGCAGACTCTTGGAAAGTTTCCAAAGGTGCACTTGTTGTAGTAAGAGGTAAGAAAGTAGGTACGCTTTATCTATCTACTTGTATTAGTAATTCTCCTTCTATTTTATCTACTTCAGCTGTAGATTCGAAGATGTGGCTTAATAGGCTTGGTCACATGAATAAGAAGGGGATGCATGATCTTGAGTCAAAGGGTATGCTTTCATATTTGAAAAACATGGATCAAGATTTTTGTAAACAAAAGAAGAAAGTGACATTTCTTGAGAAATCCAATGTTCATAACAAGAATAGGAAAGCCTTGGTTTTTAAGGAGAAGATGACGAACAAAGATTAGTGCAAGGGGCTAAAGAATTATGAGTAGAGCAAGGTTGATATGGACAAGGGTTTGATCCAAAAGGAGCTTGTGGGTAGAAGTCATCACTCACAAGTAAAACATAGAGACTGATGTTAGTTAGAAAACTGACATCGGCATCCAGACAGGGACTAACATCGGCTATGTGCAGCCTGATGTCGGTGAATTTGGACAAATAAACATCGGTGTTGATCAGGGGGAACCAATGTTGGTGATGAGGCAGTCGCATGGAACTGACATTGATCAGGTGCAGACTGAGATGTGACTGACATTGGTCACTGAGACAGATTTTGGGCAGACATCAAGCTGTCAAGGAGTCTCAAATGCCCATATGGAGGACTAAAAGGGTAAGTAAGCCTCAAATTCATCAATTCCCTTCTTTACACTACTTGTTTCTCACTGATGGTCAAGAACTAGGAAGTTATTAAAGAAGCAGAGCAGGTAGAATCTAGGAAATAGTGGGAGCTTGGCATGGATGAGGAATGTGATTCCTTGGAGAAGAACCAAATGGGAGTTTTTTGGTAGAGTTGCCAGCTAGAAGAAAGCACTGAGAGACGAATGGATTTTTAGGATAAAGAAAAGCAGGAATGGACATGTGAGGTAGAAGGCTAGGGTATATGGTCTTGAGTAATATACAGGACAATGGAGGTTTAACCATTGTGTTTTCTTTACCAAGTTGGATAATATTAGCTACATTATCCTGTTACTATATGTTGTGCTTGTTACAGGGTCACATATGCAGGGAGTTGCTGAATTAAAGGTAAAGTTAGTTCAAAGGTGTGTCATGAAGAATCTAGGAGCAGTAAGATTCTTTGGCATGAGTGTGTTTTAGAGACATGGAAGGTCATAGGTTGATTTTGTCTCCAGATGATTGTGTGAAATCAGTTAGCACACCGATGGTTGGATAGTTCTATGAACAGTGTCCTGATTCACATGATGAGGTTAAGTACATGTGTACTAGACCCAAGATTTCCCAAGCAGTGGGAGTTATCAGCAAGTTTGGAGCCAATCCAAGAAATAAGCACTGGAGGGTAGTTCAGTGGATTCTTAGATATTTGAGAGGGACCAATAGTAGGTATACATGTTATGCAGGGTTAAGCACTTCTCTACATGGGTTTGTAGAATCGGATGTGGCAAGGTGATTTGGATGATAGGAGGTGCACCACAGGATTTGTGGTGGTTGGTCTTCAAGAGTGATCTTGAAGAGGGATACAAAGCCAAGAAACAAACTAGATGATGTACAGGTACAGGTATAGGTGTAGTTGTTTATCTCCAAGTGGGAGATTGTTAGATTGTGGAGCTAAAAGCTTCATTGTATGCAAACATGGAGGAGGTTGTTGAGTGTCACAATCACTGGCATCGGTCAAGCCAACCAATGTCGATCAGGGGTGAAAAGGAAGCTACTGACCTTGGCAGGAGTTGGCTGACATTGGTTACCTCTAGTTAGATAGGGACTAACGTCGGTCACCTGTGCGGTTCCAGAACTGTTCGTTGCACGAATAGTTAGTTTGTTGAACTGATTGTTTACATGTAAAGACTATTTTTAGTATTGAGTTGTGTATCTAATTATTGTAAATTAGAATTCTAAGTTATTGTTTAGTATGGGATCTATTTATAGACTCATTGGCATGTATTGTAATTAGAGCAATAGAGGAAGGCAAGGTAGATCCTTCCAATTGTAAGATCATTTAAATTACAGGTTGTTGCAAGTTCATGGTAGATCTACATATATAAGTAAGATCATTTGAGTTGTAGGTTGTTGCAAGTTCATGGGAGATCTACTTGAAGTACTTTGAGTACTTGTGTACTAGCAGTGTTATTACTGACTGGTTGGAGGTGAACACCAACTCTATGTTTGAGTTGTGTGTTGGGACCATTTTTGGTAGGATAGTGAACTCTTGATTGAGAATTACTGGGAGCCCTTGAGGTGTGGGAAGCCTCACAGAGGTGTGAGAAGAAGTGGCATCTTCTTTATTGTATTTTCTTTTTGGATGAGTATTAATACAAGATTGTGTATTGTCTCTCATATTCTGTGTTATTTGTGAGTTCTAGTTACTTGTTCATTCTAGTATAATTTTGTGTTTAGTTGCTTATACAAGGTAATCATATGTACTCTTATTCAGGAGTAGGATCTTGACACATATGAAGTGTTTTCAAGTGTATGAGCCTTTATTTTAAGTGTAAAATGAGCCTTAGTGTCTAAAATTAGCTTATGGTTCGCTTACCTTGGATATATTTCATGCATCTCACCTCCATATTTAAATACTCATGTTAGAATCCATAGGACTTGGAAGTTAGTTTGTGTTCCTTGTTATTTAGTGCAATAAATTATGATGGTCATATGGAAGACATCTTGGTGTATCACCTCATTAGATTAGTTAATTTAGTGTAACTTCTAACTATTTTCCCCTTAATCAACTAGTTAAGTAGGTGTGAGCATTTCAAGATACATTTAGGGAGCTATCCCTTAAATATAGAGGCTCATTTATAATATAGGTACACCCACATACTTGTAAATGTTTCCATGTTGCCCAAATATAAAAGAGGCTTGAAAACCCTCTTATAGGGTGTGATATTTGGTGACAATAGTTTCATGATTTTAGAACCTAGTTGAAAGGTTTTATGCATGGTTTCAATAATGATGAAAGGTTTTAAATGACTTAAAAATACCTATTGAACCTTCACAAGGATCTCTAGGTATAAACATAAGTGATTTCAAGAATATTATAGTTGTATACCTTTCCATGATGGTTTCAAAGGCTTAGTTCATGTTTCAAAACCTCTCTCATGCTATTATGAGGTTTCAAACATGTTTTAAGAAGAGGGAACAAGTTTTTAGGGTTTTCAATGTGTATCCAAGGTGTTTTTGAAAGTTTGAAACCTAAAATCAAGTTCCTATTGAGACAAAACTAAATTATAGGTCTATGGAAATAGAATTATAATGTTGAAGGAGAATCAAGTATGAAGTAGGGGTTAGACAGGTTCTTGATAATGATCAATAACACAATATCATTGACTACATTTTGAAAAGATTTCTATAGGCATATGGACCTTTAAATAAATGTTTAATGGATGTTTAATAATATTTTCAAGTTTCAATGGTTTTCAAGACTTTAAATAAGATAATTATACAAATATATGAGGGTTTCCTTCTCTTAAAATCCACTTATAAGTCTAAAATATGTCTACAACACATTTCCATAACCTTTACACCTCTTTCTCTTAAAATCCACTTATAAGTCTAAAATATGTCTACAACACATTTCCATAACCTTTACACCTCTTTCAAGGTCTTAAGAAACTTTTTTCTTCAAGAATAACCTCATGATTAAACTATTACAAATTTTCACTATAGTTTGTAAGAATATATGACAATATCAATGATAAATAATATATTTTCATGATCTAAACATTACTTAAGTCTATACTCAAAGATGACAATGGTGAGTTTAAAGCATATAAGGGTTTAACTAGGTTTGTGAGATCTAAAAACTAACCTATAGATTTGTAGCTTATCCTTTTAATTTCCCATTCCAAAGCTCAAGAATAAAGCTTAGTTTTAGATCTCTTAAGACAAATATATAGCCTTCAAGTAGTTTATACGTGGTTTGAGGGTATTTTTTGAGATAAAATGTGATTATTGTCAAGAGTTATTTGAAGATCTCTTCAAACACAACACACATGCATGCACCAAGTTTTCATAGTCTCAAGAGTCTCTAACAAGGTTATAGGATAGATTTTCCATGGGTCTCAATACCAACCTGTAGGCAAATGTGACAAATTTCCACCATTTCAAACATGGTTTAAGTAGAAGAAACAAGTATGTGATAAAATATATATGATTATAGGCCATAATCAGGGTTTTAGTAGGTTTTATGATGCATACAAGCCTTTCAATGAATTATGAGGTTTGATAAGGAGTTATAGGTATAGAGGACAAAGAGGTTGTAAAGCATGTTTTTAAAGTTGAAGGTTTGTGAGTTTTATAGGCATATTTTCAATTTCTATGTATGACCTATACATAGTGTTGTTCCCAAAATCTGTCACTCATTTTTAGGGACCACATGTCAACTATATTGGTCTTGCAGGCCAAAATTATCTCTTACCCTCTCAAAAAATGTTCTGAGCACCCTAATTCTTCAATTATTCAAGCTTTTTTAGCTAAGGGACTCACAGGTTCAATAGGTTCAACAACTTCAATAGGTGAGCTCTCACAAAGAAACAAGTTCCCAACACTTAGGCATTTTGAGGTTGGTTCGACATCAAAGTTTAATCAAAAGGTCCATTGATAGGCTTCAAATAAAATATTGAACCATTGAACCCCACTTCCAAAGGCTCAAAGGTTCAATAGGTTCAATGACATCGGCATACTTAAAGAGTTAAATGCTTTGGCAAGTTCAAAGTTCAATGACATTGGCATACTTAAAGAGTTAAATGCTTTGGCAAGTTCAAAGTTCAATGGCTTCAAAGGACTTAAAGAAAGGAATGCTTCAAAGAGTGAAGGTTGAAACTTTGAACCATTGAACCTTGAACCAAAATGGTTCAATGAGTTCAAAGGTTCAACAAGTTTAATAAGATCAAAGGACTTAAAGAAAAGAAGACTTTGAAGAAGAAAGATTGAACCTTGAACCAAAAGAGTTCAAAGTTTAAAGGTTCAACGAGTTCAATAAAGTTTGAGAGACTTAGAAGAACAAAGAATTCAAATATCTAAGAAAGAAAAATTGAACCATTGAACCTTGAACCAAAAGAGTTCAAAGGTTCAATGAGTTTGACAGAAAAAAAAAAAAAAAAAGGATCCAGAAACTTTGAAGGACCAAAGGGTTTAGAGAAAGAGAATGAAACATTGAAATTTGAACCAACATGGTTCAAAGTTCAAAGGTTCAAATGTTCAAGGAAGCTTCAAGCGAAGGAAGGAAGTGGAAGATTCCAGAGACAAGTTCAAAGAGATGGTTCAATCGAAGAAGAAAGAAAGTGATTGAACCAAGGAAGTGATTGAACTAAGGAAGTGATTGAACCAAGAAAGTGATTGAACCAAGAAAGTGATTGAACTAAGGAAGCGATTGAACCAAGGAAGTGATTGAACCAAAGAGCTAATGGGACCACCTAAACCATTTAACCATTAAACCAATGAACTCTCATGGTTCAAAGGTTTAATGTTTAATGTGGTTCAAGTGACTAACAACTAGTGACATCCCTGTAGATGTCAAATTCAAGGTAATAAAACAGCCATTTATTTTTAAATATGGCATAGATCTAAAAAAGAAACTAAGTGACCAGCTAAAGAGGAAGCCAAAAGAGCTAGTAGAAAGGGAAGAGATAGCCTAAGAGCTCAGATCACTAGGAAGACATAAAATGTGTTAAGAGAAGAGGGAACAAGAGGGAAAGACCATAAATATCTATGCAAAAGTTATTCTAGTTGGTGAAACATTCAACCAGGTGGACATCAGAGAGTGCGAGCACTCAAAGACGCAGCTTGTTTTCTCCATCGAGTAAAGGTGAATTGGACAGCTACAAAAATATCAGGAAGAAGACCAGGTGGCCTATACTTTAGAGGAGACATTTGAAATGAATTTACATGCCATAGTTAAGGCTGATTCCCTATTCTAGTATGGCCCCTTGATAGAACTAAAAATGCATTCAAGGCATTAAATGTAGCATGGGCCATTCCATGAAACAAAGCACCAAGTCTTTCTTGGTTGCTATATATTGTAATCTCTTATTTTATGCAAAGGAGATCTTTTTGTTATTAGAAGCAAAACTCTACCCAAATTGAAAGGCATTACTGATACTTTGAGCTCAGATTGTTAATCACATTTCATTATTTGAATGATAAAGCAAGTGACCTTTTAGACTTTGTGCTAGAATAGCTTGTGTTTTTGAGGAAATTATTCTTATGTTTGTTTCCTGAATGTGTTCTTGTCCATTTAATTAAATAAGTAGAACTAGTGGAAGTAACTTGGAAGGTGTCGTAAAGCCAACTATGGGAAGACTTTGAGCTGCCATAATTATCTTCAGTGTGTGTGTTTTTAGTTTGTTTCTATGTAAAGGATATTGGAATGACTTTGTGCCCCCATTGTCCTTCATATTTCACTCTTTGGTAGTTGAAGTACAGACTTTGTGCTACACTTTATTCTATTGTGTTACTATGCCCTATTTCAGTGAGGAAAGCAAGGAAAGACTTTGTGATTTCATGGGTTTCTCATGGTTATTTTTACTACTAGGAAGGAATCTGGCTGTTGACTAAATATTAGTTCTAAAAGAAGAGAATTACCTTCAGCAATCACCCAGGATTTCTCCTTTGTCTGTGAACATCATTTCTAAAAAAAGAGAGATGGATGGTGTTGTCCTACCCTTGAGTGTTATTTTCTACATATATATATATATATATATATATATATATATATATATATAATATAGTACCTTACAGTTATAGGGAACCTCCCCTTGATGAGAGGAGAGATTTGTCCCCTTTTGATGTGGTAAACCTTCACATTTGGTTGATTAGTCTCCTTATGTTGTAGTTGAAATAACCTATTTTTCCCATCAGTTAGCTAGTGACAAAATATACACCCAACACATAGATTTAAATCTACAATAAGAATACAAAAAACCATGTCCTGTAAGGTGAAGAAGTATACAATTTTAATCATGATTAAGACCTAACTAATAGATTATAGGGTCTTTCAGGACTTCAAGGGAAAAAATACAAGGTTATATAATCTAAATATCAACCTACAACCTTGTTCAAAAGTATCCAAGGTTTCTTAATGAAATAACATAAGATATAACATGATCTAAGCCACTAATAGGCATCTAGATATGTTTCAAGTACTTTTAAATAATTTATAGGTTTATGGACAAAAGTTAAACCAAAAGAAGGAATGTTACATGTTGGTGAAGTATATAAAAATAATTTAAATCATGTTCAAGGTATATCATACTCTTGAAGGATCAAAATAGGGTTATCAAGTTCCAAGCAGGGTCTTTTGAGTATGTTTACAAGATGATGGATTGTAATTCAACCAAAAAATGAATTTGTAGGTCTATAAGGTGAGGAAATAATGTTTCAAGCATGCATCTAAAGCATAAAAAAACATGTAAGCATGTCCATAAAGTATAATATATGTCTTCTTCAATATAATGAATGATGTAGATTGTTTAATGAGAACTTGATTGTTTAATGAGAACTTACTAAGCATGGAAACCTTTACGAATAGGCTCATTATGAAGTGCAAATTTATTCAACTACTTAGCATTGATGGAAAGCATGATCAAGGATCAATTTGGGGGTGATTCATGGTTTTTTAAGGCATTTTTTGGTTATAATGAATACATATTTTCATGTATAATACATAGCAAGGGGTTCAAATACTAATAACAAGTCAAAATTAACTATATTATCTTTAACATGCATGCCTAGGAGGAAAGTTGTAAGCCATTGACCAAATATAGCTTTAAAAATCATTATAAGGAGATAAATGTAGTGATAATAGCGTTTTTTATCCCCTACCACACCTAAATTTATTTCTCTCTTCTTCATACAAGAATTAATGAATGTAATAGTGGGAATTTACCACTATTTTTTTCTCTCACTTGTTTGTACCTATATATATGATTATTTTTCAAATGAATAATGAATACCTTTATTTTTTGTAAAAAAAATACCCTATTTAGGATTTTAATACTATATTATGTCTTGAAATATCAATAAAATATCAAATTTCTCCTGTCTCCTCTTAATATCTCACCATGTGTTTTGAATTCTAGTTGCATTTTATGGATTTCAGACTCTTTTGATTCATTTGAGATCAATTGTAAATGAATTTTAGTCTCTTTTGGCTCACTTTTAATAATATTTTATGCATTAAAACTCTTATTGAAACTTATTTCTTCATCATACCTCAATTCTAACATCTTTGTGAGATTTTTGCTACTAAAAAACAATCTTTTAGAGTTTTTTCTTGTGTTGTTTTGGCTAGTCAAGGATTTCTCTAAACTTGAAACATCACCATTTTTTTAATTTTAGTTACTTACATTCCATTTTACATGATTAAATCATATTTATAGTTTTAAATAATTCCATTTTTGTAGTATTTTAGGCTTGTAGTTGATTATATATTAGGTACACATACTTTAGGAAAGAAGTCAGCCTTATCCAGAGGTTTATCCCAAGGAGCCAAGGTCCCACAACTTGTAGATGTTTCCATTATTATAGTGAATAATCTTATCAATAAAATGGGTGAAATATTAAAGTGACAATAATACCCAAATCACATGTGGTAGTTATTAATTTGTTTGATGAATATACTACAAATACTATGATAACATTTGCGGAATTACCACATATTTTTATATCCACAATTTCATAGATAAATATATTATTTATAAATTTTATCTCTTTATTTAAAAATGAAAGTATATTATAGTTGTATATGGAAGAAGAAATGTTGGTATTTTATAATTCATTCATTGAGATTGTAGGTAGATTTTATTTGCATTCCAATAATAGGTAACCATTGCAACTTAATAAATAAATAAATAAATCTTATATTTTTTTATAGATTAAGTCAAGATACTTGAGAAGAAAATTTTTATTAAGGAATATATTGAATTTATTTTTCCTAAAAGTGCAAAACTAATCACTTAATCTAAATTTGATTTTAGTAGTGGCCTTTGGAATCACTCATTAGAACATGTTAATTTTTCTTATTCTACAAATTTTGTGATATAACACTGATTTATTATAGGAAATCATAGGTAGTTTTAAATCTAAATGCAGTGAGAATTCTCATTAAAATATTTATTATTGCTAGCCATTAACATGTATACACTTATTATAATTTTACCATTTAAGAGAGTTATATGTAAATATTATGTATGAATACATTCTTTCACAAAGAAAATATATTTAATTCAAACAAGATTTATATGTGTAGGAGAATTTGACAACAAATTATTGATTCAAATAGTAAAATACATTGATATATATTAAATTTTAACCTTTACTTTACAAATACATGGAATATATAGGTTGTGAAGATACTATGGTTTTTCACTTTCTTGACCTTCATTTTATGTACTAAAGTACTCAAAAAAATTGTTCAACTTCCATGTACTTCATTATCCTACATTAGATCATATTTTATAACAAATAAGTAATGTCATATAATTTTTTATTACCTATCTTAAAAAATAATGTGTCACTTATAACTCACATCTCCCTAATAACACTTTCTTGGACTTAAATATTTTTATCATCATGAGTAAAATATGCCACTAGAGTGGATATGATTGGAACTAGGTAGAATTTCCCTAAGTTAAGATGTTAATTTGGTCAAGAAGAAATCATCATAGTTTAACTTGAAGTGTAATTTGTAGGTTTTCACTTATTTAAAACTAATTATCTACCCTTTTGGGTTTTAAAATAGGTAACATACTTCCCTTTTCAAGTTAGAAATTGGTTGTAATAACTAATAGACTACCCTTTATGGGTTTTCAACCTTTATGGCCTAGCTCTCAAAGTTTTTTCCATAAAACAAAATTCCCTTTCAAAATTGATCAAAACTTCAAGGCTAAAACTCCTTAATATGGAAGATAAATCATAGTCTATGAGGTGATAGAAGGTTCAGACTCATAATACTAGGAAACATCTAATGAATTTGTCAACAAGGATGCATAAAATAATACTATACCAAGTTATTAATGAGGAGGATGTTACATTACTTGAAAATATTTATTCACATGGATACTATTTATGAGCTTAGTAGGTGAATGCATTACAATTAATTAATGATTTATTGGATATAATTTTAAACGTCGATCAAATATTTATTATAAAATTTCCAATCCACCAAGATGTATTTAACCATGTTGAATAGTGTGAAAAAGGAGATAATGGATTTAAATGATAGTTTGGGCATCATTATTAGTTGTATCCATAATAATTAGCCTATGATTCATAATTTTTTATGTCTTTCATGATCTTATCAATTCTATTGACATACCTTAACGTTTACATGCCTACAAACATGTTTTACAATACATTTAACACCCAAATATACATTATAACTATGTAGATAGATACCAATGTGATATTTTCTTTAAATCATTTTTTCATTTTTAAATTTGATACTTGGATCTCTATTAACAAATTTTATATTTTTTACTTGGTATATATCTCTATTAAAGATCATTATTTTTTACTTTATTTGGTTGATCATTTTGATAAAAGTGGTGCATCATGTATGTAATGAGATAGGATCAACCTAAAATTATCATATTTTAAAATATATAGACTTAGATAAGGTTAATAAAGGGACACCCAATGAAACTTAATGACTCATAAAATTACCAAATGGATATGTAAACCTATCAAGGGGAACACCTATAACAAAATTACATAAAAAAGGGTTCCAAATCATTTAGACCAATAACATAATGAAGTATTTATAGTTATATATCTATTTTATTAGTAATATAATGTTAAAGATAATCAATGTAAATAATGGTAAAGGCTTAGAAACATATCAAAATGGGTAAGGAGACATGGAAAGCAAATGAAGGCCTAGGATACCTAAAATGAAAAGATGGTAAGTTCAAACAATACTATAGACACACAAAGTATAAGTGTAGATGAAGATTAAATAAGGGGATATACATTCATTATTCAAGAAATTATGAAAATTTTATCTACTAAAAGAAATATCTAGGGTTATAGTTTAATTACCTTGAGGAAGACTTGTCAAACCTCAATATACTCCTTGGCCAATGATGATTTAAAATAGATTGTTTTGGTTTTAAGGATCTTAAAGGCTAAATCAAGATATAGGATAAAAGGACTCTTGATTTATTAAAGACTCCATAATATAATATTTCCTTAAATATAATATCCTAAGAAATAAGTCCTCCAAGTGCATAACTATGGTAGAAGTGCAAGCAATAAAAACTGAAATTAATGTCTCTCTATTGAAAAGAAATGGTAACTTGTATTTATAATGGTTTGTAATTCTTATCCATCTCAATAGTTAAACCAATGCCATATATATCAACTTGATATAGTTTGAAATGAGATAATTAACCTTGAGCTACATAGGTTATAATGATATAGCTATGAAGGTTGTGTTGACACATTTATAACTGCATCAATCATCAAATGTATCTTTGCTCATAGATTGATTTAGTTTCATCTACAAAGACTCTATCTATGATTGATACTGCTGACGTAGGAAAGTGCACCCAGTGGTAGGAAAATAGGTTCCTGCCTTCTCCTCGTAACATGGAAACTCCTCTCGCCTATGGGACGGTGAAGCAAGAGAGGAGAGTCTTTAGATAAGGGCTAGTTCCCTTTGATGTATCATGTTTGTTTCAGCAAGTGCAAATATAGGTATATATATATATAGCTATATAAACTATGGGATGAAAAGGGAGGAAAATACAGGGAAAAAAACTACTCTAAGGAGGTGATACAACAAAAATAGGTTGACCTTCACACATCTACACTCAGAATCAGACAAAACAACAAGACATACACTTCAGGCTTGGCAGAAGGACCAGACTACAAGAGAAAGATAGGGAGGTTCTCATGAACACATAGAAATAGAGACTCACCAAGGTGCTGTATAATACACACTGTAAGTGACTTCCCCTATTTTATACTTCCAAAAGAGCTCTTCTCCTATAAGCTGCAAATTGGTGCCTTATAGATAACTGGTCTGTTGGTGTTGAACCTGTGAGAGCATCAAAGATAATGACTAAACACAAATAACACTCAGAACATACACAGAATATCTATCCAAGATGGAGGCAAAACTATATTTTTATTGATTCAGGTGGAAATTTTAGCAGAGCTTCGCTTTGTAAAATTGTGAAAAGATGATTACAAAATGACAAGTATCAAATATATATGAGAAAATGAGGAAGCCCATATGGTGTTCCTTTAATAAGAGGCCATTGCATCCCTTTAACAAGTTGCTCAAAACATTAATGAGCCGTGGGCTTTGTCTGCTCAAAGTCTACAAATTTTAATGTCAAAACATAGTTTGTCCACCCATTAAATGTAAAATGAAGAAACCGGTTACATTTCTTAGCTATTGCATCTTCTCATGATCAATTCGAAGGAACTATTCCACCTACTAGAGTCACTTCTCAAATTGGCACCACTTGGACTTAATTGCTTTCTCATTCCATGTATGTCTTCTTTTCTTTTATCAATTTTGTCTCTATCTAGCTTGTTCGGCCCCCTAGGGCTAAAATTTTAGCAGGTTGCTGCATTCTGGGCTCCTTGGAAATACTTTCTCAGTTGGAAGCAAAGGCCATTTTATTCTGCTAAATTTGACACTCATCTGGCTATCAAGCTTTGAAAACCAATAGATATTCCATCCTCTTGAAATTGATGGCTTCTCAAGTGTCATCACTTGAGAACCAATGGCTAAACCATTCTGCTAAATTTGACGTCCACCGGGACGTCATCGGGTCCATTGCTACTTCAGTCAGGTCCAATGCCATGTGGCATCGTTTTAGGCACTTCTTTGTCTTTAAATTTTCCTGGCACTTGTCCCTTTGAAAAGTCTTATCGGCCTAGCCAAAAGTCCCCCACAAGGGCACCTACTCTTTGGGGTCGTTCGACGGACCCTTTATTACTTGAACTGCCCTCCCAAGCTCTCACAGGTAAATTGTCTATGGACAATTTCCCTGAGTTAATTCCCCCAAGTAAGTGGCTTCGCTTGAATTTCCATAGACAAATTGTCTACAGAAAATTCCCATAGATAATTTGTCTGCGGAAATTCTTCCAGACTTAGTCAATTTGCATAAAAATGAAAATTTTAAACTTGAACCTTGAATTTACCTGGGTCCTTCACTTCGTGCACGTGCCCTTTGAAAGGGCCCTTTGACTATTTGAATACCCTAGTCTTTGAAACATTGAAGTGTCTGCTCGCCCTCCAAAGGGCACTTTAAATTTTGACTGTGCCTTCAGCCAAGGGCAGCCCCTTGAACCGAACCCATTGAACCAAAATTTGGTTCAATGGTTCAAGGTTCAAAGGAGCACACCGATGAATCAAAGGGCCAATGAACTCATGCATTGAACTTTTCATTGAACCCAGACCATTGAACCAAGAATGGTTCAACGGTTCAACTAAGTGTGCTGATGAGCCAAGGAAGGTTGGTGAACCAAAATCAAACTGAACATGTGAACTTAAGCCGTTGAACCAAGTACATTGAACCTAGACCATTGAACCAAATTTTTGGTTCAATGGTTCAATGGTATGAAGGTTCAACACATATTACATTTAGGTGCTTGAAATGAGATGTTGAACTAAGATGAACTAGGCCGAACCAATGAACTCCTTGAACTTGAACCAAGCCCGTTGAACCAAAAAAATTGGCTCAATGGTTTGGTTCAACCATGATTGAACCAGGATACTGAACTCAAAATTGAACCTTTGAACCAAGAAACTAAACCCAAAATAGAACCAGGGCATGAAACAAAGAATGTTGAACCTAAATAACCTAAAATATAACTGGCATGAATAGTAAGGAAGGGGATCAAAATTTTACCTAGGGGCAAAATTTGGTCAACAAATTGGTGACTCCTAGGGGAAGCATGCCTACTATGCTTAGAGACTAGTTGCCTTACAATCCATTAGGCATGGAGTCAGATAGTAACTTTGAGAATCAGTAAGAGCTCTGACAAAACTTAGAATTAGCCACGCAGATTTACCTCCAAGGAAACGAAAGAATACACAAGACTAAGAAAACTATTACCTGTGAAACAACACTTAGGGAAAATGGGAAAGAAAACAAGGGAAAATATGTACAGCTAAAAAGAGACTCAGTGGCAATGCCTCAGATGTATCCCATTAACTGGGATACACAATTCTTCACCATCTAACTTGGAAAGTTGGAATGCGTTATGTTGCTTACATTGAGTAATTATGTAAGGACCACTCCATAAGGCATCAAATTTTGCATGTTTTCTAGGCTTGGCTCGATCTTCATCCCATGTTAAGACAATGTATCCTTCAGTGAAATCTTTTGGTGAAGATTTATTGTCAAAGTGCCTTTTTACTTGTTATTGGTGACTGGTCATAGAAGCCATAGCCTGATCCCTTACCTCTTGGAGCTCCATTAGTTCACACAACTTGACCTCCATGTTACTTCCTTCTTCTAATTGAAGCTAATGAGCAAGGTCTAGTGATAGCAATTCGATGGAGATGGGAAGCCTAGCTTCCCTTCCATATACAAGCGTATATGGAGAGTTTTTGATTGCTCTCTTCGAAGTGATTCAGTCGGCCCATAGCATTGTCTTTAGCTTGGCATGCCAAGTCCTCTAATTTTCTTCCATAGTCCTCTTTATATTCTTGATCAAATTTTTATTGGTGGACTCAGCCAGCCCATTCCCCTACGGATAATAATTTCATGAAGTGCTGAGGTATATGCCATACTTCAGTGCCCATTCACTAGTTTTGGTTCCCAGAAAAGCCAAAGCGTTATTTGAGATTATGGTGGTTGGGACCCCAAATCTTGTTACTAGGTCCTCATAAAACTCCAGGACTACACTTTCATTCACCTCTTTCAGAGCAACAACTTCCACCCACCTTGTGAAATAGTCTATGGCAGTCAAAACCCACTTGTGCCCAGCACTGGAAGGAGGATTGATCATTCCTATGAAGTTAAGGCCCCACTACATGAATGGATGCTCAACTTAAATAGGCTATAGAGGCATGGCAGCCAATCATTTTTTTCCATCAAAAAGTGCACACTTTTGGCACTTTCTTATCCAAGCATAGGTATCCTTAAAAAGAGTAGGCCAAAAATAGCCAGCTCTCATTATCCTTGTTGTAGTAGCTCTAGGAGTGAAATGACCACCTACTGGCCCATCATGAAACTTAGCCAGTACCTTATCAGCCTAATTAGGATCAATGCATCTTAAAAGAACCCCAAAGAGATCCTTCCTAAATAATACTTCATCAACTAGGACATAAGGAAGGGACTAGAGTTTAAAATACCTTCTTCCAGTCTTATCAAGACCCTGTGGGCATTCACCGGTAGCAAGGAAACATCTCATGTCCAGTGTCCAATCCTTTATGATAGCTGGTTCTTCTACAGTGGCTGCGTCATGGATTAGCAAGCTATTTTCCTTTTTTTGTTTGAAATCTGTAGCCAGCTATTCACATAGGCCTCTGCCCCTCACTAGCTTGGTGATCTTAATGTCTATGTCATACTCCATCACTTTGGTGATCCATCCCACCCTTTTCTCATTTAAATCTCAATTGGTCAAGAAATCCTTAACACCAGGATGTGGGACCATAAGATGAATCCTACTGTTAGACAACATATACCTAAATTTATTTAGGCTTCACATTACTACCAGGACTTGCTTTTCTACATACATGTACTTGACTTTGAAGTCCTCTAACCCTTGGTTGAAGAAGGTGAGTGGCTACTCGAGGTCATCGCCATTTGCTTGGGTAAGCATGGCAGATATCACTTCTTCATGGCTGAACGTATAGATGTTGAAGTCTTTATTGAAGTCGAGGCTGATCAGAGTGGGCACCTAGGCTAAAGCCTATTTGATGGCTTCAGCTTCAAAGCTATCTTTTCTTTGCATTGTCCACTTGAATTATTCACCTTTCCTTAGCATAGAGGTCAGGGGCTTAACTATCTTGATGAAATTTAGAATGAATCTCTGAATAAAATTTATCCTACCAAAGAAACTCTACAGGCCTTTCTTGTGCTTTGGTAAGGACATCTCCAGAATCGAGCGAACTCTCTCAGGGTCAATGGACAACCCTCCTTAGACATGATGTGGCCAAGGAGTTTCCCCTCATGAATAACAAACACACACTTCTTTGGGTTAAGAGAGATGCCAAACTCTCTACATATTTCAAAAATCTACCTGAGGTGTTCTATGTGTTGGTTCGCTTCCTTGGAGAATACCGTTACATCATCGGGGTATACTAGCATGTTGTTATTTATCAAGCCACTAAAAGCCATGTCCATGGCTCACTAAAAGGTAGCACCAGCATTGGAAATCCTAAATAACATCTTCTTTTAGGCAAATGTTCCCCATTTAGTGGTGAAAGTTGTTTTGTACTGGTCACAACCTTGCACCAAAATTTGATTATACCTTGAATAGCCATCCAGGAGGGAGAAATGCTCGCTACCAGTTACTTTTTGAAGGATCTAATCCATGCTCAGGAGGGGATAATGATCTTTTAAAGAGATTTTATTAAGGTCTCTAAAATCAACACACATCCCGATCTCCCCATTTTTCTTTCTAATAGGAACAAGGTTGGCCAGCCATGAGGAATGTTTGATTGGAAATATAATTCCAAACTCAATTAATTTGGCCAATTCCCTCTGCATGAAGGGCTCAATTGTAGGATTGACAGGCCTTTGCTTTTGTGTGAATAGCCTGGCACCTTCTTCTAATTCAATGGTGTGCTAGGTGAGCCTTGGGTTGAAACCTTTTAAATCATTATAATCCCATGCAAAGACATCAGCAAATTCTTGACACAGCAAAATGAAAGCTCACCTTTCTTGAAACGTGTAGACCTTACCAAGCACAAGTAGCTTGTCTTTGAAAATTTTAACCCTTTCATAATTCTCCTCTTTGGTCATGATGCATGCTTTGTCATTTCTCAGTTGGTTATCTCTATTGAAAATGATTTCAAGCATGACCAGACCTTTAGGGAGTTTATTTTTCTTCAACTGAACAATCTGATTTCCATATTGCTGCTACAATTTTGCCTGGTTGTGTATTATGAACTCAACTTCTTCATGTAGGAAGAAAGCTATCTGCTGGTCACTTTCAAAAACTTGACAATTTGCAATGTTGTTTGGGATGGAGGGCCGAACTACCACTTTCAAGTGGCACAAACCATAATCTTAGCTTATTTCTCTTGAAATGTTAAATTGTGCACCAATTGCTGCCAACCTATTAGCTTGTTTGTTCTACTCCCTGGGAATCAAGGCAATGTTGAAGGCAAGGAAATCTTCCATCAAGTCCTAGACCCTATGCTTGTAGGACTTCAATAAGGAGTTCTTTTTTAGATTCTGGCCTTTCACCTAATTTACGATTAGCTCGCTATCTACCAAGACCTGGAACTCCTTAATCCCTCTTTTTCTTGCCCATTCAAGCCCATGGATTAAAGACTCATATTCTACAACATTACTCATGCAAGAGAATTAGAAATGGAAAGCTGAAAATTACCTTTCTTTTAAAGGGGAAACCAACATCGCCCCACCACTAGTGCCCAGCTTACTTTTGGAATTGTCAAAATACAGCTGCCATAGACCAAGGTCATCCTAACTGGCCTTCATTAAATTGGGCATGAAGGCACTTTCCTCGTGCAAGAAATAGACTCCAAGGTCTGCCTCCTCAATAAACTTGTATGGATCATGTTCGAAGTTATCATTTCCCCACTCATCCAAGAGTAGGTCTGTGACTCCTTCAAGAGCAGAGGATGGAGCTTGGTCTATCTTAGACTCTTCTAGGTTGATGATTATGTAACTAACATTCACTGCCTTGGGAGTGTACAGTTCTAGATGGTCCTTGTAGAGTGGCTCAGACTTGATTTTCACCTTGGTCCCATACTTGGTTCTAAAAACTAGATATGACCAATTCCCTACTAGATAGCCACCTATTTTTTATGTGAAGTCCCTGGATAGGTAAATTGTGAAATATGGAGGAACATCCGCTACCACTATATCATGGGTAATTGAGAAGGTTGAACAAGCGTGCAATGTCAATCTTAAACCCTTAAAAATTCCAACTATTTTTGCAAGCATCCCATCTAGATGTAGGACTCCTTTGTTCATTTCTTCATACTTCAATCCCATCTTATCAGTAATGCACTTAGGTATCACTGATGTACTGGCCCCCCTGTCAATTATGCAATTGTGTACCAAGAAGTCCCCAATGACCAAAGATAGATAGAAATGGGGAATATTTTCTTCTTTCTTTACTTGACCTGAAGTGGAAGGCTGTCTATTTGTCATCAAAACATTATCAGCGCTTGTTGGGGTAGCTTGTCAGTCTAGCTCATGCAATTCTTTCTTCAACACATCCTTCTATCCTAAAAGAGACAATGAATCCCATAAAGATATGCTCACATGTAAATTCTTCATTTGGTCCACTATATTGACTTGAGGACTACCTCCATTCACATTTTATTTTGGGCTGATCCGAACTAGAGCTGTAAGCTGAGGCACTGGAGGTATAGACTGCTACCTAAAATTTGGGGCCTTTTGAAATGAGTGTGATGGAGGAGTTGTTGCTACCACCTGAGCAGTAGCCTACACCTCTCCCACTGCCCTTTTCTTAAATCTTGTGTTGGTTGTAACACAATCAGCCTAATTGTCTATAGTGCCTACATGATTGGTTGCATAAAACTCGCCCTCTAGGTGATTCATAAGAGTAGAATCTAGCTGAGCCTAATTTCTACTCATGTTGGGCTACATTAAAGGCTCATAGGTTTGAGATTAAGAGGTTATTAGGTTGTCTTCATTCTAAAAATAGTTCATCATCTCATTTGTGTAAATGGCCTATTTTTGACCATATCCCATGGTCGAATAGCTAGGCTACTCTTGTACAAGATTATTCTAAACCAGCACCATGACTTTAGATGATGAAGGGGGGCTTGTGTTGTAATTTTTAAATGGCCTAGTTGTAGTGTGATTATAATTTTGAAAGGGGGGTCTAGGGGCTTCACCATAATTCTGGTATCCTTGATTTGGTCTATTGCCTTGAGCTTGTTGCCTTTTAATGGCAACAAGTTCACTGGACATGTTCTGCAACAAACTCTTAACCTCATGAAGCTCATTTGATGAAACATTAGCTGTCTTCTCAATGGTAGGTAGGGGAGAAATTATGGGAGCAATGGTTTAAATTGGGGGGAACAATTCTAGGAAAGTGGCATGTGAGGCCTAGGGGTGATCTTTCCAGCTTGTACCAAGCAATTCTCAGCAGTTATGGCAATGTCATAAGCAGCAGGCAATATATGCCCTGCCATAGATTGTATCATCACTGCAATGTCCATGTTTAATGCTTTTAAATAGTATAAGAAAGCATAGATGGGAGTCAGCCTTACCATGATGGGAATTCTATCCCAAGTCTTTTGGAACCACGTGTTGAAGTCTTGCATATACTCGTGTAGAGCTCTCTTAATGGTTGTCAGCTGCTCAACAAGTGAGAGGCCATCACTTTTTTCCCCAAAATGATCTATCAACTAAGTGCCCAATTCATTCCAAGAATGTATTGAATTTATGGGCAAGGTCCTCTACCAATCAAGAGCCTTGCCTTTTAAAGACAATGCTAGCAATCTGATGGCAACATTTTCTTCTATTACATTGTGAATATTACAAAGATTAGCAATATTCTTAATATGCTCAGTGATTGTAATGGGCCCCACTCCATTGAAAGAAGGTACATTCTTGAGAGCTATTCCTGGAATTGGATTGTAGTGTGGGAGAATCAAGGGGCTCTCACCATGAAAAGCCACAAAAGGCAATGCCATGGCTGGAATTGGCTGCAACTGAGGTTCTACTGTGATTGTGTCTCTTATAATAGGTCTAGGAGGATTGGCTGCTAGATAAGGATGGGTCCTCTCAAATCATATTCTTTTAGCAAAGTTTAAAGGTAATTTAATGAAATCAAAAGGGACCCCTCTTGAAACAGACCTTGTGGTAACCTTAGGCATAGAAGATTAAGAAACTGGTCTTGAAAATATAGAAATAAAGCTCTTACCAACGGAGTCGCTAGATGCTGGAAAAATTTGAATTGGCTGTATTAGGACCAACATCAATCCTAAATTTTACTAAGTAATTAAATTGACTCCCACCAGGTGTACCAAAACTGTTGACACAGGAAAGTGCACCCAGTGGTAGGAAAACACATTCTTGCCTTCTCACAACATGGAAACTCTTCTCTCGCCTATGGGATGATAAAGCAGGAGAGGAGAGTCTCTAGATAAGGGCTAGCTCCCTTTGATGTATCATGTTTGTTTTAACAAGTGGAAATATAGGTATATATATATATATATATATATATATATATATATATATATATATATATATATATATATATATATATATATATATATATATATATATAGCTATATAAATTGGGGGGGATGAAAAGGGAGGAAAATATAGGAAAACAAACTACTCTAAGGAGGTGATACACCAAAAATAGGTTGACCTTCACTCATCCACACTCAAAATCAGACAAAACAACAAGACATACACTTCAGGCTTGGCAAAAGGACCAGACTTCAAGAGAAAGATAGGGAGGTTCTCATGAAAACACAAAAATAGAGACTCACCAAGGTGTTATACAATACACACTATAAGTGACTTCCCCTATTTTATACTTCCAAAAGAGCTCTTCTCCTGTAAGTTGTAAACTAGCACCTTGTAGATAACTAGTCTGTTGGTGTTGAACCTATGAGAGCATCAAAGATAATGACTAAACACAAATAACACTCATAACAAACACAAAATATCTATCCAAGATGGAGGCAAAACTATATTTTTATTGATTTAGGTGGAAATTTTACCAGAGCTCCACTTTGTAAAATTGTGAAAAGATGATTACAAAATGACAAGTATCAAATATATATGAGAAAATGAGGAAGCCCATGTGGCATTCCTTCAACAAGTAACCATCACGTCCCTTTAACAAGTTACTCAAAACATTAATGAGCCGTGGGCTTTGTCTACTCGAAGTCTGCAAATTTTAATGCCAAAATGCAGTTTATCCACCCATTAAATGTAAAATGAAGAAACTGGTTACATTTCTTAGCTATTGCATCTTATCATGATCAATTTGAAGGAACTATTCCACCTACTAGAGTCACTTCTCAAATTGGTGCCACTTGGACTTAACTGCTTGCTCATTCCATGTATGTCTTCTTGTCTTTTATCAATTTTGTCTCTATCTAGCTTGTTCGCCCCCCAGGGGTGAACTTTCAATAGGTTGCTACATTGTAGGCTCCTTAGCAATACTTTCTCAGTTGGAAACAAAGGCCATTCTATTCTACTAAATTTGATGCTCATCTGGCCATCAAGCTTTGAAAACCAACAGATATTCCATCCTCTTGAAATTGACAGCTTCTCGAGCGTCATCGCTTGAGAACCAATGGCTAAATCGTTTTGCTAAATTTGACATCCACCGAGACGTCATCGGGTCCATTGCTACTTTAATCAGGTTTAATGCCATGTGGTATCCTTTCGGGCACTTCTTTGTCTTTGAATTTTCTTGGCACCTGTCCCTTTGAAAAGTCCTATCAACCCAACTGAAAGTCCCCCACAAGGGCACCTACCCTTCGGGTCCTTCGGCGGGCCCTTTATTGCTTGAACTACCCTCCCAGGCTCCCACAGGCAAATTGTCTATGGACAATTTCCCTGGATTAATTCCCCCAGGTCTGCGGCTTCACTTGAATTTCTATGGACAAATTGTTTTCGAACAATTCCCATAGACAATTCATCCATGGAAATTCTTCCGAACTTATTCAATTTGCATAAAAAATAAAATTTTGAACTTGAACCTTGAATTTACCTGGGTCCTTCACTTTGTGCACCTACCCTTCGAAAGGGCCCTTTGACTATTTGACTGTCTTAGTCTTTGAAAAGTTGAAGTGTCTTTCACCCTCCATAGGGCACTTTGAATTTTGACTGTGCCTTGGGCCAAGGGTAGCCCCTTGAACCGAACCCATTGAACAAAAATTTGGTTCAATGGTTTAAGGTTCAAAGGAGTGCACCAATGAACCAAAGGGCCAATGAACTCATGCATTGAACTTTTCATTGAACCCAAACCATTGAACCAAGAATGGTTTAACGATTCAACTAAGCATGCCAATGAGCCAAGGAAGGCCAGTGAACCAAAATCAAACTGAACATGTGAACTTAAGCCACTGAACCAAGTACATTAAATCTAGACCATTGAACCAAAAAAATTGGTTCAATGGTTCAATGGTACAAAGGTTCAACACCTATTGCATTTAGGTGCTTGAAATGAGATGTTGAACTGAGATGAACCAAGCTGAACCAATGAACTCCTTGAACTTGAACCAAGCCCGTTGAACCAAAAATTTTGGTTTAATGGTTTGGTTCAACCATTATTGAACTAGGATACTGAACTCAAAATTGAACCTTTGACCCAAGAAACTGAACCCAAAATTGAACCAGGCCATGAAACAGAGAATGTTGAACCTGAACAACCTAAAATATAACTGGCATGAATAGCAAGGGAGGAAGGGGACCAAAATTTTACTTGCAGGCAAAATTTGCTCAATGAATACTGTTAGGTTGTGGAGCTAAAAGCTTCACCAGGATGAAAATAGAAGTTATGGAGGTTGCAAAAGAGTTGCAGAGTGTCACAGACATTGGCATCAGTCAGGGCAACTGACGACGGCAAGAAGGAGATAGAAGGCAATCAATGTCAGTCTTAGATCAGCCGGCATCGGCACCCCCAGGCAGTCAGGGACCGACGTCGGTCACTTGTGGTTCGAGCTGTGAGTACATTATGGGCAGTTGGTTGACGAACCAAGTGTTTGCATGTTTAGAGCTATCTTTAGACTGAGAGCTATGGATTTAATTATTGTATTATATGTCTAATTATTGTTTGGATGAGATCTATATATGGACTCATGATTATATTGTAAAAGTTTGCTAGAAAGCCATAGAGCTTTTAGAGAGAGCTAGTGTAGCTCCTCCTAGTTCCAAGGGGTGCTGAGTGTGTATGATCAAGGAGAGTTGCAAGGTCTGCAAGGTCAAGGAGCTGATCCACTGGGGTACTGGTTGAAGAATCATAAGGACTTGGTGAGGCAAGGACAAGGGTTCTTCAGGGGTGTAGAGATATCTACATGGTGAGTAAGGTCTAGTGATTTACATGTAGCAGCAGAGAGCAGGGGATCTACTTGGAGTACGGTTATGTACTTGGTGAACTGGCAGCGTGTTACTGACTGGTTGGAGAGGTGAACATCAATTCTATATTGGAGTTGATTGTTGGGACCGATAGAGAGAGGAAAGAAGGTCTTGAGGCGTGGCAAACCTTTGAGGTGGAGGAAGAAGTGGCATCTTCCTTATTGTATATTCTTCTATGTATTTAATACAATTGTGTATTGTCTCTCATATTCCTGTGTTGTTTCATATTTCTAGTTACTTATTGATTCTAGTATAATTCCATGTTTAGTTGCTAATACAAGAAGTAATCACATGTGTTCTAATTGGTAGAGCAAGATCCTGACTCAGTAGGGATCAGAGCATGTTTATTGTTCATGGTTTCCCTGACACGTGGTATCAGAGTTTTTGGTTGGGTTACTAACAGGTGGTTTCAGATCTGGTAGTGTTTGTTGATTACAGGTTACTCACAGGGGTTTTTGATTGAGTGGGAGTATAGCAATGGCAGAAGGAAGTAAGCTACGAATGGAGAAACTGAATAGCACGAATGGTCTAATTGATGGAAAGAAAGAGCAGGTAAATAAAGATTGTTGGTTGGTTGCAGATCAACAGGAAGGACCAAACGTTGCAGGTGATGTTGCACAGGATGTTTTGGATAAAGTGGAATCTTGGTTCATAGATTCTTTTGCCTCTTTCCATGCAGTTTGAAATAGAGCATCTTTTCATGGGTATGTCTTTGGAGACTTTGGAGAGATTTATTTAGGAGCTAGTGAGCCTTGTCAAAGAATTGGCAAAGGGGAAGTGAAGCTGAAATTGCAGATGGATGACACACAGTGGTTGAAGGAAGTCATGCAGGTACCAGTCTTGGAGATGAGTCTAATTTATTCAGGAAATTTGGGTGATGGGAGATACACTGTAACTCTCACAGCGGATACACTTGAATTAGATGGTGGTAAGAAAGTAGGTATCCTTTATCTATCTACTTATATTACTGATTCACCTTCTATTATAGAGATGTGGCTTTGTAGGCTTGGTTACATATGTAGAAGGAGAATGTAGGTTTTGAAGTGGAAGACAGATGTTTTTGACAAGCTTAAGAACTAGAAAGCCTTGGTGTTCATGGAGGAGATGACGGATAGAGATTAGGTGAGGAAACTGATTTATTTTGAGCAGAGCAGGGTTGATTTGATTAGGATTTTGATCCATGGAGAGCTCACAGGTAAAAATTTATCACTCACAAACGAACACAGGTACCAGCATCGATCACATAGTAACTGACATCGGTAACAGGAAGATCGACGTCGATCATGAAGGAACCGATGGTGGCAAAAAGGATACCAGTGTCGGCCAGGGAAACGACATCGGTAGTCAGGGTTAGTGTAGGGAAACTGACATTGGTCGGGAGTAGACTGGGAGATGGCTGAGATCGGTCACTAGAATAGATATTGGGCAGATAGCAAGCTGTCAACAAGTCTTAAACGCTCATGTGGAGGTCAGAAAGGGTAAGTGAACCTCATATTCATTGTTCACCTTCTTTATATTGCTTATTGATGGTCGAGAACCAGGAAGATGTGAAGAGACAATGCAGGTAGAGTCCAGATACAGTGGGAGCTTGGCATGGATGAGGAGTGTGAGTCCTTGGAGAAGAACCAAATAGGTATTTTTTGGTAGAGTTGTCAGCTAGAAGAAAGCACTGAGAGATGGATGGATTCCCATAGTTAAAGAAGAGAGTGGATGGACACAAGAGATGGAAGGCCAAGGCATATGGTCTTGAAGAAGCTGCAGGATAGTGGTATAGGTTTTGACAGGTGGATGACTAAGCATGGCTTCAGTCAATGTCAGTTTAACTATTGTGATTTTTTTATTACCAGGTGGATGATGAGTCACGACATTATCCAGTTACTATATGTGGATGGTTTGCTAGCAGGTTTTGTACGTACAGGGATTTGTTGAGCTAAAAGGTAAGGTTAGTTCAGAGGTGTGTCATGGAGAATTTGGAGCAGCGAAATTCTTTGGCATAAGAGACATGGAGATTTTATCTCCAGTGGGAGCTAATGTGAAGATGGTGTTGGTGAGGTTCATTACGCAGGATGCAGAATTAGAAAGCACACCAATGGCTGGACAGTTTAAGCTTAGCTTGAAACAAGGTTCAAAATCACATGAGGTTTAGTGTAGACCTGAGTTTTCCCAATCAGTGGGGGTTGTCGAAAAGTATGGAGCCAATTCAGGGAAGGAGTACTGGAGGGCAGTTCAGTGGGACTAGCAGCAGGGATTCTTGTTATGCAGGGTCAAGTTCTTCACTACATGGATATGTAGGTTCAGATGTGGCAGGTTACTTGAATGACAGGTATAGCATCACAGGTTGTGTGGTGGTTGGTCTTCAGGATTGATCTTAAAGAGGGATACAAACTAGGAAATAGATTAGATGGGCTACAAATATAGGTACAGGTGCAGTTGCTAATCTCTAAGTGGGAGATTGTTAGGTTGTGGAGCTAAAAGCTTCACCAGGATGCAAACAGGAGAAGTTATGGAGGTTGCAGAAGAGTTGTGGAGTGTCACAAACATCGATGTCAGTCAGGACAACTGACGAAGGTAGGAAGGAGACAGAAGGCAACCGACGTCGGTCTTAGATCGGCCGGCGTCGGCACCCCCAGGCAGTCAGGGACCGACGTCGGTCACTTGTGGTTCGAGCTGCAAGTACATTATGGGCAGTTGGTTGATGAACCAAGTGTTTACATGTTTAGAGCTATCTTTAGACTGAGAGCTATGGATTTAATTATTGTATTATATGTCTAATTATTGTTTGGATGAGATCTATATATGGACTCATGATTGTATTGTAAAAGTGTGCTAGAAAGCCATAGAGATTTTAGAGAGAGCTAGTGTAGCTCCTCCTAGTTCCAAGGGGTGCTGAGTGTGTATGATCAGGGAGAGTTGCAAGGTTTGCAAGGTCAAGGAGCTGATCCACAGGGGTACTAGTTGAAGAATCATAAGGACTTGGTGAGGCAAGGACAAGGGTTCTTCAGGGGTGTAGAGATATCTACATGGTGAGTAAGGTCTAGTGATTTGTAGGTAGTAGTAGAGAGCAGGGGATCTACTTGGAGTACGGTTGTGTACTTGGTGAACTGGCAGTGTGTTACTGACTGGTTGGAGAGGTGAACATCAATTCTATATTGGAGTTGATTGTTGGGACCGAGAGAGAGAGGGAAGAAGGTCTTGAGGTGTGGCGAACCTTTGAGGTGGAGGAAGAAGTGACATCTTCCTTATTGTATATTCTTCTATGTGTTTAATACAATTGTGTATTATCTCTCATATTCTTGTGTTGTTTCATATTTCTAGTTACTTATTGGTTATAGTATAATTTCATGTTTAGTTGCTAATACAAGAAGTAATCACATGTGTTCTAATTGGTAGAGCAAGATCCTGACTCAGTAGGGATCAGAGCATGTTTATTGTTTGTGGTTTCCCTGACACATGGTATCAGAGCTTTTGGTTGGGTTACTAACAGGTGGTTTCAGATCTGGTAGTGTTTGTTGATTATAGGTTACTCATAGGGGTTTCTAATTGAGTGGGAGTATAGCAATGGCAGAAGGAAGTAAGCTACGAATGGAGAAACTGAATAGCACAAATGGTCTAATTGATGGAAAGAAAGAGCAGGTAAATAAAGATTGTTGGTTGGTTGCAGATCAACAGGGAGGAGCAGATGTTGCAGGTGATGTTCAACCAAGCCCGTTGAACCAAAAATTTTGGTTTAATGGTTTGGTTCAACCATTATTGAACTAGGATACTGAACTCAAAATTGAACCTTTAAACCAAGAAACTAAACCCAAAATTGAACCAGGCCATGAAGCAGAGAATGTTGAACCTAAACAACCTAAAATATAACTGGCATGAATAGCAAGGGAGGAAGGGGACCAAAATTTTACCTACGGGCAAAATTTGCTCAACGGATACATGATACACTTTTTATCCTTACTCTTTACTTCCTCATTAAGATTAAAAACCTAATTTTTAATTTGTTGTGTGATCTCATCATGTTCCTTGAATTCATTACTTAGCCTTCCTTCAAAAATTCTAATTTGTTCGTCATAGGATTTGATCAAGAAGTATTGGTTTTTGTTCTTTCTTTGTAGTATCTTCATTTATTCCACAATATCTAGATATTTATATTCAAGAGTGACTTTCTCATCTTCTTCCTCTGAGCTATCTCTACCAAAGAAATATCTACTTAAATAAAATTCACCTTCATCATCACTAAAAGCCATGAAAAATGTTTCCTTGTCCTCATTATGAAAAGAATCATCATTTTCAGATGTGTTTACTTCTTTTGTAGATGAGTTATTATCTTCTTCATGGTAAAGGATTTTACTTCCTTTATATGATTCCTTCTTTCCATTTTTCTTATTTAATAACTTTATGTACTTATTAGGACCCTCAAATTTCTTGTGTTCATTCTCATGAGATTTCTTATAAGCTTATTTTAGTTCAAACTTATCTAGACATCTATCTAAAAAATGACCAACTTTACCACATGAAAAAAAATTAAAAGGATTTTTTCCTTCATACTTACGTGATCCTACATTCAATCTTATTGTAATCATGGGTTCAAGTTGATCTTCATTAATATCAAAATATTCAAGACTTAATTTTGTATTCTTATATTTTGTCTCTTTGATCACTTTGAAGGCTGATTCCTTCTTAGGAGGTCTATCCTCATCAATTCTCATCTCATAGGCAATAAGGATGTCATGTAATTCATCCATCTTTAACTAAGTTAGATCATGACTTTATTATATAGTAGAAGCTTTTAAATCAAAATTGAGTATAAGAGTCCTTAATACCTTTTGTACTTAGTACCTACATCAATTACCTCTCCAAGACCTTTGATCATGTTTACTACCTCATCAACCCTCAAAAGATAGGATGCCACAGTATCTTATTCCTTCATTTTTAGACCTTTAAATTGCCTTTAGTAGGTCTATAACTTATCCAATTTCAACTTTGATTTTCCTTCAAAGATAGTCTATAATTGTCATAAATTTCCTTGATAGAATTGAAATGGATCACTTTTGTGAACTTAGCCTTGGATAGACCACAAATGATAGCATTCAAAGCTTTTGAATTATTCTCACTCAACTTCTTATCAATAGGACTAGCTGGAATAGTAGTTGGTGTAGTATAACCATCCATGATAGATTGAAAATATCAAACCCTAGAGACATGATGTATGTCCTCATCCTTGTATTCCAAAAATCATAATTTGACCCATTGAACAATGACACTTATTTTTTATAGAAACCATGCATCTTTTGACTTTCCATATTTTACCTTGGATCACCTTCAAGTGGTTAAACTTGTAATGATAGACCACAAATGATAGCATTCAAATCTTTTGAATTATTCTCACTCAACTTCTTATCAACAGGACTAGTTGGAATAGTAGTTGGTGTAGTATAACCATTCATGATAGATTGAAAATATCAAACCCTAGAGACATGATGTATGTCCTCATCCTTGTACTCCAAAAATCATAATTTGACCCATTGAACAATGACACTTATTTTTTTATAGAAACCATGCATCTTTTGACTTTCCATATTTTACCTTGGATCACCTTCAAGTGGTTAAACTTGTAATGAAGTTTTGGCTCTAATACCAATTTTTAGAGGTATAATCACTAATAATGGGGGTGATTAGGTGATGTAAGACATTTTAAAATCTAATTGTAATCCTTTCAAACTACTAATCAATGATAACATGCATTCATAAATCATACATGATGTTCATAACAATGAATAATAAACATGATGTAAGATCACACACATAACACAAGATCTAAATGGGAAATCCTCAAGGGGAATAAAACCCAATCTAAATCTTACAAACACATAGACTACTTGTCCTATAATATGATCACAAACATGAGACCTTTTAGTGAAGTACCCACTTTCTAAGGAGCACCCACCCCTAAGTTTGAACAAGCACCCACTTGTTCTAGATATTAAGCACCCATACAAAACTTATGAAATCAACAACTCCATAACTCTGATTGCATTTTAATCTAATTAGAGAAATAATATATACCACCTCTCTTTCAGCTCATCACACACATTCAAACTTGATCATACAAACAATGCGTCCAAACACCCATTTTGGATCACTCTAGCATTCTTATCTCATCCTTAATCTACTCTATAATTCATTATATCCACTAAGCACACTCCTTCTGACCTCTTTCCTTCATCTCTATCTTTTGCTCTCTTAACACATTCACATCTGAGTCACATAACCATTACCTTATCTTTCACTCTTTATAGAGTCTTCATGAATATTAACTTATAGGTTGGCCATAATTCTTATCTTAACACTTAATACATCTATCATTATAATAAATAGTTCAAATTCATTATAATAGGTCAGCCATAGCATCCATGGGTCACACTTAAGCATTTACACCTTTCAATTAGGCCTTACTTGCCCTTATAGGTCTCATAAAGACCTATTACCCCTTTATAATTCATTAAGAAAATTAAGAGCATAATATCATTTTTAAATACATGGGTCCACTCCATATAACCCTTATGACATATTCATGTGAATACATCCACCAAATCACTCTTTGGATAAAGCACAATTTACTCAAACAGTAGTCTTGTACATAGTAACAACATGAACAACTAAATAGTCAACTTTTAAGCTCCATATCTACACCTTTACAAAAATTAAAACCTTATAATAAAATTTGATGGATGTACATTAAAGTCATTTTCAACTTTAATTTTTGCACCACCATGAAATTCATCCTAAAACAGAAGATATAGATCAAAAAATATAGATTGGTTCTCCTTCATTAATTTTAATATTCAAGTTCCAATAGTCACTATATATTTCAAAAACATCAACCACATGTCTACATCTCATTTATCTTGTAATCTAGATCAAATTCACTCTATCAATCTCCTTGGGAGTATACTAGACTTTACCTTGTAATCCTCACCATTGATCTTAAATCCTTGATTTTAAGATCAATCCACTTAGTAGCTTTGTGTGCCTTGTACACATTTTGACTATTTGACTTGAACTACACCATCAATATCCATCTATATGAATACCTATGTGTTATTGATATTCTATAAAATTATTGAGATTGAGACATATGACAAAAGTGCATGAAATCTTGGGAACCTTTGACATATTGACTTATCACACACCATTGAATCATAATCTAGATGATGAGTACTCACCGTTAGATCTACTTGACTATTTGACCCTAGACTTCAACATAGTTAAACTTGTCGGTCTCTATGACATCATAGTCTATAAGAGAAACTTTGAAGGTTTACAACTTGACATAAATTCCAAATCTTAAAGGTACCTTCTTGGCACTATAAAAAACATCTCCATGAAAACCTTGGACCATAGTTGAGTTTTTGAGTACTTACATTAAATGCATAAAATTTCTAGTTAATTCATATCAACATGACATGTAGTGAAGGTCTGGATTCTCTTAAGATAGAATATGCATGTTTCTGTTTCGAAATGATCAAATGACACACCAAAACTTCACCAAGACATCTATGGATACCTCAAAACTTCTTCTTTATCTTTATAAACCTGTACATGTGCCATATCTCTCCAAGATATCAAACACAACTTCTTTGTCATTCATGCAATAGTACATCTTCTCTTTGACATCAATGACAACCTAACATCAATAACCATGCTCAACATATAGATGGTGTAGTTTAAAAGGTGACCAATGGAATATATCATGGCTGAAGTAATATGGTGTAATGGAGGCTGATGTCATATTTTTGGCTGATATAATAAATAAAATAAGTTGGATGATGTAGTAGTATCCATGTAAAATTTAATATAAAATAGTAAGGGATGGTTTATGTAGTAGTATAAATGGATAATGAAGTAGCTAATTTGATTAAAATGTTAATTTATCTATTTTATGTTGTTTTTTAGTATTTGTTGCAAATTTTGGATAAAATCCTAATTTATGCTTTAATAATTAGCATTTTGGAGATAGTTCAGATGATATGTTAAGATGCTATATTGTTATCATATTTAATACATGGATAATAAGTAGTAGATAAAACATATTTATCCTTAGGTTTGGTGGGATTATGCAACAACACAAGATTCCACTGAGCATTGAGCTAGTGGCCATGTTTATAGGAGTATGAGAGAAATTGATGGTTAATGTTGATGTGTGGTAGATGGGGACATTATTGAGGGTTCCATCAACTTAGAGTACATAAATTCAATTTTGGGTTTATCAATCATAGGTACACTAGTGGTGTGTGATACTCTAAATTAAACTAATGAGAGGAGAGCCTTAACATTATGGGATATAATATCAGAGAGGTATGACTAATGGGGTTGGTCATATGATTATTTAATGTGTATATATCAACCATTTTAGGTATCCAAAAGTAAATGATTAGAATTTTGATAAATCATGTGATTTTTCACAAGTCATACAAGAGAGTGTCATTATATATTAAAGTTATGTTACACTGTATCCTAAAGTAAAGCATATTGTATGATCTAGGATTTATTATTTGGGTGAAATTAGGTCATGGTTTTTATGGTATTTTAACAAGAGGTCAACAGATAATGGTGTATATTATTATTTTTTAGGAGTTATATTTATGATTGGTTATTATTTTATAAACCAAATGGGTTACCCCTATTTATGGACCATTACACATGCCCCTAAATTGTAGATAGTACAACATTATCAAATTATATGGAAGTCATACCAATGGATTATGGATTCATGGCCATCATGTCCAATAATGTCATAAGTTTTAAAATTATAAAGGACTATAGGACACTACCATTTATGGGTAGAGCCTCATTCTTGTGATTGTGTACCTAGTAAGTTCAATTTTTGACACCCAACAAATCTGTAGGTGGTCCCAATAATTTGGACCTTTCATTCAAGGGAAAAACATGACATAGGTGTTAAAGGGGTACCTATTGAGTTAATTTTGATATGGCCTCATCATCATATGGAAACAAGATGATGGTGGTGATGATAGTGGGAGTAAATATGGTAGTAGAGTTATAGTAGTTTCCATGAACACAACTAAATTATTAAGGAGATCCTATTGCACAACCATCACTTAGTTGGATGATAATTTGTAAATTACATCATGGGTCACTACATGTTCATATCATTCAATTGAGATGATATATGGCTTTTTTTCCACCTCAAAGTCATGACAACCATGAGGTGATAGGCAGTTGAGTAGATGATACCACTATGTGTGAGTAAATGTGTAGCTTTGATTTATTTCATTTGCTTGGAGATAGAGATACATAATAGATATTAGTGATAAATGTATGTTAATAATATATTTGGATATATATGATATTTGATCTCATGTTTTTTTAATTTTGTAGATGACACAATGAAGGAGGCTTGGTGGATACTATACATCAGGATATCTTAGATGATGTGATTCCACAATATGATACTACATAGATGATAGATCATATGGTACCTTTTAATTTTACATAGGTCTATTGGTTTAGGGAGTCTACCATTAGGGATTCTACCTAAGAGGTACACATATGGGCACCAGATGTGGATTAAGCTACACTACCGTCATGATTCAGATAAGGATAGATTTAGGCATGGTAGGCATTTGTTCATGAGATAGCCACATATCTTACTATAATAAGGTATTTAGAAAAAATATAGACCTAGGTGTCTATTTTATAGGGGTATATCTAAGGTATGCAATCATGAACACATACTCATTAGAGGATTTTATATAGAGGAGATCTAGATGATATTGTATGTTGAATGTAACACATCCTCTATTGGATGAATAGGGTGGACATCAACTTAGAACTGATTTTTTACTATATCACATCATTCTATACCATGATGTATACAAATATGAAATATTACACACACACACACACACACACACACACACACACACACACACACACACACACACACACACACACACACACACACACACACACACACACACACACACACACACACACACACACACACACACACACACACACACACACACACACACACACACACACACACACACATGCACGCACACACACACGCACACACATAGACTTTTGTTGGATGACTTATTTTAGATTTGTATTATATGGATGTATTTTATTTCTAGAAAGTGTTTATGATGTATTATGCTATAGAGGATGTATATGATGTATGATGTATGCATTATTATTTTTTTATCATATATCAATAAATTCATGGTAAAAAATAACAAAAATAATGTAATAGGATAAATGAAAATAGATGTAAAATATAAACACACATAAATGTAAATAATAAAATGAATGTATAACACACCATAAAATATGAGATAAGTAAACACTATGAGTAAATCAAATGTTAGTGTAATAAATTAAAAAAAGACATGTGAGTAAATAAAATATCAATGAATAAAGAATACTCAATAAAATATATGTAAATAAATGTGATTTGAAATGTGAGATAAGTGTGTGAAATTGAATATGGGGAATATGAAAAATGGGAAGCTCTAAATAATGACAACTCAATATTTTGTGTTTATGCTAAAGTGTATTATACAAGAGTATGGATAACTAAGGACATGAACATGATGAAAATGACATGGTTTGGAAAGATAATGTGATGGGGCATTTGTGAGGAAAAATTTGTCTTGTCTAAATTATTAATATGTAAGTCACAAGTGAAAACCAAGAGGCATAAGTATGAATTGTGATAAAGTATGTGATTATCTAAAAACAATACTCATAAAAGGGAATATCATGGATAATATGATGTAAAAAACTAGTGTTAGTAAAATTGATGCAAAAATCCTAAATAGTAATGAGGCACATAAATTAAGCAAAGAAAGTGATAAGAATTGTTTGACATTAACAGTAATGAGGCATAGAAAAGAAGCAAAGCAAGTGATAAGAACTATTTGATGTCAAGGACCTTAGACACTCTTACTTATGAACACAAATATTTATCTAAAAATTAAAGTAAATAGTTCATCCCATGAATACTATACGCTTGAAAATTAAAATGTTCCTACCTTCCCATAACTTTTTCCCCTTTCCTCAAGACCCTTATAGAGTCATCAGTCTACTACAAATGTCAATTAATCATGTAAGAAATTATGTGGTACTAGATAGTATGAGATAATGAAACCTCCTATCTCGGTCTACTAGCTTACTGAACTATAATGGACATCAAATCTATCATGAGGAAACTATGTATTTTGAGCTTTGAATAAGATATGAAATTTTCCAAATAAATATCACATCTTTTACTATGATCTAAATTTTAATATTTTGTTTGATTTTTTATCATTTTCTTTATCTTATATGGCATGGAATTTTATATTCCTCCTCTATATGGATTCAGATATTCAAACATGCATTATATATCTAACTAACACAAGATATATTACACTTGGACATTAGAGGGAAGGATATAGATACCAATGTGTCTAAATAATCTTAAACTTTCCCATATGTGTGCAATCCAAAAACTAACCTATGTGTACCTAAAATGAAAGGAAATAAGGGGATATGGAATCATGAGAGATCTATTTATGTAATAAATGATACAATGATGTGCATGGTTGTAGTTGATCACAAGAAGTTAAAATGGTGATTTAAAATGAGATAGGATTATACTTTGATACCCACGTCACTAATATGATGTACTAGTCTAATAAATATCTAACACAAGCACTAATGAAAATAGTAATCATCCCCATAGAGGCCAAATATAAATTATCATCCCAAATATAGGGAATGAAAATGTAAATAATGGTAAATAAATACAAAATGAGGTACCCAAGTTATAATATAAAAATAAAGGCTGAAATTAAGTACCAATGGACCAACAAGGAAATAATTATGTAAACAAAAATCTTAAATGTAAAGTAAATGCTAAAAGGTAAAGTGTTGAAATGAATGAGATTCATAACATAAACAATATATAGACAAAAAGGCATAAAAAATGATAAAATTAAATGTAAATGTCAACTCCAAGAATGTGACAATGTGAAGAATAATATGATATGACACATAGATGTGCTCACAAATGTTGATATATATCTCTACATACATCATCAATAAAATTAGATAAATCTTACTATAATTGAAATATATCTCTAATCATACTCTCATATATCTTCACAAAGAATAATGCAATAAATACTTGTCATATGATATCTATAAATAAAGTAGGAGTGATTGAATAAGGAGGAGGGCATGGTACCTCTTGTGAAGGATAATAAATGGGAGGGACTAACACTAGTGTGTGGCTAATATCCTCTAATTTATGAGAATGTACTAGTCAAGGATAAGGTTGAGAATTTTTATAAACATGAACTTGGAAGTGATAATGAGAGGGTGAAGGAATAGGCCTCTTAAAATAATTAAAATGATACTAAAGTTCTCTACATCTGTCTATATGGTTTGTAACACACTGATGCCGAATAGAGAAAATGTTTAAATGCTTGGGGTTATGTTCTATAGATATTTTAAGAGGTGGATTTTTATAATAACTATAAGTTTGGGTTGATTTAGGATTGATGGAATCAATATACTATCAAATATCTCAATAGTGGGTCAAATTATGTGTAGTTGTGCCATGAACATAGGTGCACCTAGTAAAAATTGACTATAGAGGCTTACTATCTATGGCTATCCCTAGATCTTATGGCTACTATTATGCTAAGGGAGTCGTGGTGTCCTAGATGGACCTCATTCGGTATATAATCACCATCAAAGTATCTAAGAGTATGTTCATGACTAGGTTCTATAACAATGTCTATAGGAGACCATCTTGGTGATTTTCATAGTATTGTGGTACAAAAATTGAGAGGAAGATGCTTGACTGATCAATAAATATGGTGAATCGACATGGTCCTATCATGGCATGATCAAGGAACATACCCTAAAGAGAATCAATAGTGATAGATAAGTATGTCTGGAAACTAGTACTTATTCCATCTCAAACCTAGGAACATCAATCAAAGAATAAATAATGTCAATTGTAGTATTAAGAAAAGTAACAAAATTAACTAAATGAATGTTATGTGAATGTAAATTATACTCATAAAAATGTTCTAAGAAACATTGATATCAAAGAATTTTTGTATCCTTGTCTTGGATATGGTCACTTAAGAAAGGGTCATCTAGGGAATGTCCATCATTGTAATTAGATGTATGAATATCAATATTTAAGGAATAAACCAATATATCAGTGGAGGTAGAGTGGTGAGATGAATTTTTATGCATAATTATTGAAGTGGGAAACTCAATAATTGGATTTTGGTTAGAAAAATCTCCCAAAGACATGGGTAATTAGGTGATAATACTAGAAAATATATCTAAGGTTTTGATCTTGATAATTATCTCATTGGTCTCATCATCATTATAATATAAAATGTTAGGTTGTATGTTTCACATAAGTTTGGGGTGTCCACTATATCCATAGTTAAAATTGATAAGATAATTATAACACAAATATTCACAAAAGGGAATGTTAGGCAAAAGTTTAAGGGTAACTATTTTACAAACACCAAAATCTTTGAATTATTATAAATTCAAAGGATTAGTATCACCTTGAATATTTTTTATAACACTATTGTTGGGAATTTTCATAATGACATGTATAAGATGTGTTGGGTCTCATGTGATGATTTCAAGGTTAACTGAGTAGATTATTATAAGATAGTGGAATGTTTAAAATCATGACTTTAACTCTAATTGTGATGGAAAGTACCATGATAGGTATCCAATAAAAACCAAAAGGAGGCATTTATCTTCTATCATAGCCTTGGTATATATTTTTAGTAGAATTATGGTTGAATTAAAAGTATCTAAGAGTTTTGATGAAATAAATGGAGGACGTAGCTAACCATTAATCAATAAAGGTATGTTTTACTTGAATATCAAAAACTTGGACACTAATAAATAGATTAATATAATCCAAATAAATTAAAATTTACTTAAGGATAATGGAATCAACAGGGGATTTATGTGAGAGAAAGGCATTCATTATTTTATCAACTTAAATGGACATTTATTCACACTATCGAAGGATATTATCTAATGACTCAAGTAAGTTATATTATTTCCCCATAGGTAGAGGTCAAGGGATGTTAATTTTAAATAAAATTTACATTAATCATTGTAATGATGATGGGCAGTCTTCATGATTTTGAGGAAAGGAATTTGAGATGGGAGTTGACAAGGTTATGCAGTGGGGTCCCACTTATCATATCATAATGGAGTGGGATCAGACTTACATAAAGGTGCATAATGTTGAATTAAAATAATCAAAAGATGGGTTAAAGTGAACTTAGACTAAGTATAAAAATAATTATGTAGTCTTAGCTTGATCGATGTAGTTTGGTTGGAAGGAACATAATACACTAAGTTAGTTGATGGATTTTATTTCATAGGAGAGATAGTCTTCTTGAATCAATATTCTCAATTCACTAGACATAGAGGGAAGATAAATAAATTATTGTATCAATATATTCTATGCAATAGTTAAAGGATTGGAAAAAATAATAGACTACCTCAATCTGATTGATATAGTCTAGTCTAATTTAGGAATAATTAATTATATTAGGAAGGCTAATATAGTCATAAGAGAGGGGTCAAAAATTATATACTATGTTGGGTTGGCCAATATAGTGAGAGGATATCTTCTATAATAGATTGAGGTAGTTCATATAGTTAGTACATTTTTTAAGTAAGGTGACTATATCAAGTTGGTTGATGTAGTCATTAGAGTTTAGTAAGTAATACTTTACATGTACTCACCATCCAAAAAATGAGATGGATATGTGTTTTAAACACTTATGTAAGTGTGAGTATTACTATAGGTATAATTTGGATAAGGATAAATGTAAGATACTAAATGCCTCATTTTTTCATGTTGACCAAATTTTCATTATTTGTAGAAGAGTGGAGGTCAATTGAAGCTTTCAAAAAATTAGATCTATGAGGTTGCATAGTAGTAGTTTGAAGATTTTTAAGTGGATATTTATAGATGGAAAGGTGAAAATTAGCCTAATCAAGAGCCTCATACTTTAAATTTGAATCATGGGATTTATCTACATTGTCATAGTCTTGTTGACATTCATGAATCATATTTTCATGATCAAAGCTAGGACGAAGAAGAAACTCAAGATCAAATTTTATAAATTACATACATGTTTCATGAGAATGTTCCAAATAGTGTGATACATACAAAAATTTTAAGGATCATACCAATTTTTGGTAGGTTGAGAATGATAAAGTTATCTAGTTGAAGGTTTAGTAATATATTTTGATATTTCAGCTAGGGAAAGAGGCTTATGAATGTTAATATTATTCATTTATGTTGAGGAAGAGGAAAGGATAGGATATAATGGACTTCATATGAAAGGTTTGGAAAAATTCACTTCATTAGGGGCTCCAGGAATAATAACATGAATGGTGTGTGTGGAATCATAGGTGTTTGTAAAGCCATCATTGGTATCATGTCTATTTTTATATTTCATAAGCATGTGAGATATTGATGTAGGTTGGGAAGGCTCCAATTGTATTATTATAAAATCTTGGCTTTTATCCTGATCAAGGGTTTCTTGAAAATAATTTTAAAAGAGATTCATGACTCTATATTTGAGTTTTAGATAGATAGAATTAGTAAAAAAAAGTGTAAGAGGATGTCTTCTAGCATATTATTTATTTCCTTGTTAGATAAGGTTTTCCACTAATTAATGAAGGCCTGGGTGGTTTCAAATTTTGCATGTTTTTAATTAATGAAATGGGATAAATAATTTTTAATAAGATAATTGGTTTGAAATTCCTGAACCAATGCATTTCCTAAGCATTATAAGATATAAATAGTGCTATAATTAAGTTGTTTGTACCAATATAGGGTATCACCTAAAAAGGTTTTGGATAGAAGTTTCATAGCTTCAAATGTGTTTAGTTTAATATAATATTTGTAAAGGTTATAAAAAAACTTTAAAATTCAAAAGAGGATTAAATGATCCATTATAAGTAATAATATGAGTGATACCACCTATGTGTATATTTTTAATTTGAGGAGTTAATATCTCATTTTGAATATACTATGATTATTTTGTTAATAATTGGATTTTTTTGAATGAGATTACCATGTGCATATAGAGGGAGTGGTGGTGTATGGGGGTAGAGGTAATTTGAGTTTTTCACTCTACATTGAGGTTGTTGAAGACAAATTTTCAATTTTAAGATTTGATTTTGCATTTGCATCATTTTATGGAAATTTTTAGTTTGGAATGTATCCATTTGATTCATGGATTGAAAAATGATTTGATTAGTATTAATAAATTTTTAGATAGAAGTGAATGTATTAAGAAAAGTAAAAAAATTAATTGAATGAATGTTATGTGAATGTAAAGTAGATTCATAAAAATGTTGTAAGAAACATTGATATCAAAGAATTTTTGTATCCTTGTCTTGGATATGGCCACCTAAGAGAGGGTCATCTAGGGAATATCCATCATCGTAATTAGATGTATGAATATCAATATTTAAGTAATAGACCTTTATATCAGTGGAGGTAGAGTGGTGAGATGAATTTTTATGCATAATTATTGAAGTGGGAAACTCAACAGTTGGCTTTTGATTAGAAAAAGCTCCCAAAGACATGGGTAATTAGGTGATAATACTAGAAAATATATCTAAGGTTTTGATCTTGATAATTATCTCATTGGTCTCATCATCATTATAATATAAAATGTTAGGTTGTATGTTTCCCATAAGTTTGGGGTGTCTGCTATATCCATAGTTAGAATTGACAAGATAATTAAAACACAAAGATTCACAAAAGGGAATGTTAGGCAAAGGTTCAAGGGTAACTATTTTACAAACACCAAAATCTTTGAATTATTCTAAATTCAAATGATTATTATCACCTTGAATATTTTTTATAACACTATTTTTGGGAATTTGCACAATGACATGTATAAGATGTGTTAGGTCTCATGCAATGCATTCAAGGTCAACTGAGTAGATTATTATAAGATAGTGGAAAGTTTAAATTCATGACTTTAACTCTAATTATGATGGAAAGTACCATGATAGGTATCCAATAAAAACCAAAAGGAGGAATTTATCTTCTATCATAGACTTGGTACATATTTTTAGTAAATTTATGGTTGAATTCAAAGTATTTGAGAGTTTTGATGAAATAAATGGAGGAAACAAAATTAACTGACCCTTAATCAATAAAGGTATGTTTTAGTTGAATATAAAAAACTTGGACACTAATAAATAGATTAATATCATCCAAATAAATTAAAATTTCCTTAAGGATAATGGAATCAATATGGGATTTATGTGAGAGAAAGGCATTCATTATTTTATCAATTTAAATAGACATTTATTCACACTATTGAAGGATATTATCCTATGACTCAAGTAAGTTATATTTTTTCCCCATAGATGGAGGTCAAAGGATGTTAATTTTAAATAAAATTTACATTAATCAATTGTAATGATGATAGGCAGTCTTCATGATTTTGAGGAAAGGAATTTGAGAGGGGAGTCGATAAAGTTCTGCAGTGGGGTCCCACTCATCATATCCTAATAGAGTGGGATCAGACTTAGATAAATTTACATATTTTTGAATTAAAATAATCAAAGGATGGGTTAAATTGAACTTAGACTAAGTATAAAAATAATTATGTAGTCTTAGCTTGATCGATATAGTTTGGTTGGAAGGAACATGATACACTGAGTTAGTTGATGGATTTTATTTCATAGGAGAGATAGAGTCTTCTTGAATCAATATGGTCAATGCAGTAGGCATACAGGGAAGATAAATAAATTATTGTGTCAATATATTCTATGCAATAGTCAAAGGATTGGAAAAAATAATAGACTACCTCAAGCTGATTGATATAGTCTAGTCTACTTTGGGAATAATTAATTATATTAGGATGGCTAGTATAGTCATAAGAGAGGGGTCAAAAATGATATACTATGTTGGGTTGGCCAATATCGTGAGAGGATATCTTGTATAATAGATTGAGGTAGTTGATATAGTTGGTACATTTTTAAAGTAAGGTGACTATATCAAGTTGGTTGATGTAGTCATTAGAGTTGAGTGAGTAATGGTTTACATTTACTCAACATCCAAAAAATGAGATGGATATGTGTTTTAAACACTTATGTAAGTGTGAGTATTACTATAGGTATAATTTGGATAAGGATAAATGTAAGATACTAAATGCCTCATTTTTTCATGTTGACCACATTTTCATTATTTGTATAAGAGTGGAGGTCAACTGAATCTTTCAAAAAATTGAATCTATGAGGTTGCATATTAGTAGTTTGAAGATTTGGAAGTGGATCTTTATAGATGGAAAGGTGAACATTAGCCTAATAAAGAGCCTCATGATTTAATTTTGAATCATGGGATTTAGCTACCTTTTCATAGTCTTGTTGACATTCATGAATCATATTTTCATGATCAAAGCTATGAACAAGGTGAAACTCAAGATCAAAGTTTCTAAATTACCTACATGTTTCATGATAATGTTCCCAACTAGCATGATACATACAAGAATTTTAAGGATCATACCAATTTTTGGTAAGTTTAAAATGATAAAGTTATCTAGTTGAAGGTTTAGTAATATCTTTTGATATTTCAGCTAGGGAAAGAGGCTTATGAATTTTAACATTATTCACTTATGTTGAGGAAGAGGAAGGGATAGGATATAAGGGACTTCCTATGAAAGGTTTGGAAAAAATCACTTGATTGGGGCCTCCAAGAATAATAACATTAATGGTGTGTGTGGAATAATAGGTGTTTGTAAAGCCATCATTGGTATCATGGTTTTTTTAATATTTCATAAGCATGTGAGATCTTGATGTAGGTTGGGAAGGATCAAATTAGCTTATGATAAAAGCTTGGCATTTATCCTAATCAAGGGTTTCTTCCAAATAATTTTTAAAGAGATTCATGACTCTATATTTGAGTTTAAGATGGATATACTTAGTAAAAAAGTGTAAGAGGATGTCTTCTAACATATTATTTATTTCCTCATTACATAAGGTTTTCAAATGCTTAATGAATTCTTGGGTGGTTTCAGATTTTGCATGTTTGTAATTAATGAAATGGGATAAATAATTTTAAATATGATCATTGGTTTGAAATTCTTGAACCAATACATTTACTAAGCATTATAAGATATGAATTATGATATAATTAAGTTGGTTGTACCAACATAGAGTATCACCTAAAAAGGTTTTGGATAGAAGCTTGGTAGCTTCAAAGGTGTTTAGTTTAATATAATATTTTAAAAGGTTATAAAAAACTTTTAAATTCAAAAGAGGATTAATGGATCCATTATAAGTAATAGTATGAGTGATACCACCTATGTGTATATTTTTAATTTGAGGAATTAATGTCTCATTTTTAATATACTTGATTATTTTGTTAATAATTGGAGGTTTTGGAATGAGATTACCATGTGCATATATAAGAAGGGGTGGTGTATGGGGGTAGAGGGAATTTGAGTTTTTCACTCTACATTGAGGTTGTTGAAGAAAATTTTTCAATTTTAAGAGTTGATTTTTCATTTTCATCATTTTATGGAAATTTTTAGTTTGTAATGTATCTATTTGATTCATGGATTGAAAAATGATTTAATTAGTATTAATAAATTGTTAGATAGAAGTGACAGTTTGAGATGAAATACTTTTAGCATTAACATGAATGTTAATATGGGTACTTTGGGTAATCCCACTAAATCAATTACCTACCATGTTATTATAAATACTAGGCATGGTGGAGGAAGAAGGAAGAGATAATTCATGAAATATATTTCCCCAAATTGTGTATAAAATCTATGTGTCAGTGAAGGGGACATCCTATGTGAGGTCCCACCATGAGGTTATATATTATTGTAGGCTCATTTACCTTATGCTCAATATGGTCATTAATGAAAATAATCATTTTGATTGTATACTTAAGATCACTCTCATCCTATACCATATGTATGTGTGGAAGATAGTTTAGTGGATCAAAAGGTTGGAAAGTAGTGATTGACTCATAGTTCGTAGTTATATTAGTCACATGAAAATTGCTTTTATCATGGTTTTCAATAACATTAAAATGATATTTAGGATCTTTGTGGGAATTTGATTAGTTCATCATGTCATGTTGTGTTCTTTTTTGTAATCACCAAAAGTATGTTTCATGATGGAAGATAAGGGTGTAGGCGCTTGATGTAGTAAAGCAATAGAAAAAATACAATATCAAGAAACTCAATGGAATCAAGATATAAAAATATGAGAATTAAAATTTTAGTGAACTATACAATAAAATTTACAAGGTAAAATTATTTTATATAGGTTCTATCGAATTTCATGATATAGTATGGAAGTAAGATTGGAGGGTAGACATTAAGAGACTATATTGATATGTTTGATGTAGTAACTTTGGGGAAATGAAAGTAATAAGAAATATATTGAATTAATGTATTTGATGTAGTATTGAAATTAAATGGATGTATTATTTTAAATATAGAGGAGTGTATTGAGTTGGTCAATGTAGTCTAAACACACATGTGACAACATAGAATTATAGCAATGTTGTATGATATAGTGTGCAGTATATCACATAATAGAAAATAAAAAATTGTAAATCTAATTATTTTTTCTAACTATATTTCATAAATAAATTATGTATATGTTCTAAAAATATATTTTGATAGTTCAAGTTTTTATAGATACTTGTTCATTTTTTGGATAGTGTTATCCTAGTGTTTTATATCACTAAATACAAAGGTAGAACCATAATTATATCTCATTAAACACATTTTAAAGGGTAAGATGAGAGTAACTTCCTGGGGATAACCATTTTCAAGTGAAACACACTATTATAAATATATATGGACTTTTAAGGGTCAATAAAAAGGGAATCCTAGACATTTATGATATATTATGAAGAACGTGGAAACTAAAATTTGTGTTTATCTATGTAATGTGGTTATGATTATTAGGGAAAGACAATCATGTCATGATGTATGCAAACAAGACATTATGTGTCCCCTCAAAATACTAGATAACTAGTTTGAAAACTATCAAAACACAATTTCTATGGAAACCAAGCAAATAAAAAAAGTTTAAAAATCTAGATCAAAAACTAATTTTCAGTATTCAATGAATTGAAACAATAGGCATTCAAATTCAAATTAAATTCTTAATTAAGCTATAAAATTTTAAAAAATGATTTTTTTCTTATTATTTAGATATAAACAAACATAATTATATTATAACTAGATGATGTATTGTAAAAAGAGTAAATAAATATATCGAGCTAATCAATGTAGTCTATGCATACATATATTTTCAAATGAACATAAATCATATCGAATAAGTCAATATAGTTTTTTGAAAGTCTACTTAAGGTATAACTATATCACATTTAATAGGTATAATTATTTTAAAAGGGTCAATATTATGTTATAACTATATCGAGTTATTTGATACAATTTTCTATGAAGTAAAGCTAAAGATAGGGTTGTAAATAAGACTAGAGATGAGACTATATCAAGTTGTTCAATATAGATGTCCATAAATCTTTAAAAATAGATTTTTATTGATTTATTCAATAAAATTAGATAATAATATGTAAAAACAAAATTTTATAAATGTGTTCAATATATTTTGCTAGGAATAAAAATCATTATAGAGCTAAATTAACCTATTCAATTCAACTTACTAAAAATAAAATTAAAATAGAAATGTATTAATATGTGCAATACAAGTGGATAAAATTTTTAGATTTGGATGAAAATTTAATTAATATATAACTACATAAACTTGCATAATACATTTATATAAAAATTGAATTAATATAAAACTATATCAATTTATGCGATACATTTGGCTATAAAGGTGAAGGTAATGATAAGGTTAATGTTTGGTTCAACATAATGTATGTGATGGGATAGGATTAACTTAGAAATATCATATCTTAAAATGTATATACTCAAATAATTTTAGTCAAAGAGATCCTAATGATGATTAATGATTCATGATGTGACCAAAGGGATCTGTAAACCTAGCAAAAGGATCACTGAAAACACAATGTCACATAAAAAGGTTCAAAATGCTTTAAGACCATAACTCAATGAAGTATATCTAGCTATATTTTTATTTTTTAGGTGATAAAATATTTCAAATAAGCAATGTAAGCAATTGGGTAGGGTTAGAAACATATCAAAATAGGTATGGAGCCATGGTAGGTAAATGGAGGCTAGGATAGTTAAAATGAAAATATTGAAAGTTCAAATAATCCCACACTAAATATAAGTATATAAAAATCATAAAAAAGGAGATAAACATTCATTATCCAATAAATTATGTAACTTTTATCTACTAAATGAAAAATCTATGGTTAGAAATTACTTACCTTAAAGAGGACCTATTGAACCTCAATCTCTCCCTTGGCCAATAGTACTTCGTCAGATATTTTTTTGGTTATAAGGATATCAAAGGCTGAATCAATATTTAAGATAAAATTAACACTAATAACTCATCCAATACTCCATAAACTAATCTTTTCTTCAAGACAAGATCCTAACCAATAACTCTTCTAAGTGTAGATCTAAGGGAGAAGTGCGAGAAAAAATAATCAAAATAAATTCTTGCTTCCATTAGAATGAAATTCTAACTTATATTTATAGTGATAATGATCCTGATCCATCTTGGAAGTTAAGTTAATGCCATCATCCAAATATATTCACATTTAAATGGGTTGAATGACCTAAAACTACATTGTCTAGGTCAATATAGCTTCGAAAGGTATGCCAACACATTCAAAGCAAAATCAATGAAGTTAATGTTTTAGGTAAGGGATAGGTTTCAAATAAAAATACATCATACTAGGATAAATTTATAAGAAATATTGGTCCTAATGTAGCTAAAAGGTAGAAAATCTAAGTATATAACTTATGGTATCAACTTTGAGGAAGATATAATGGATATGGTTATGATATATAAATAAAAATATCTATCAAAACACACAAAATGCCTATGAAAATATTTCGAAATGCACCTTCTAATGCATGCACTTAGGGAGATTAAGATTTGATAGGTTGTTAGAAGAGAAAGCATCAACAAACGATAAAAGAGAAAAATATTATGTTTATACACATCATAGTGCTTGTATTTGGTTATGTACCCACTAGGATCTACTTCAATATCCATTTTATTACAAGTATTTCTCATTGGCTTCTCCTTATGTCAAACCAAAACTTCAAAATTTATAGATGGTTATGTTCATGATTAAATTTCTACAACCTATGTTTCTTTACCTCCTTATTGTTGTTTTTTTCCACTATACATTCTTGACTTACAATTATTTGGACTTTCCCATAAATAATTGGTTTATATTTTTGGCATCATATCTCATATTCTTCTCTTTATCTTATTTCATATTCAAAACTATATTGTCTACATCCATTTCTAATTGTTCACTAGTGTTATTATTTATTTACTCATCCTTCATTCACATTTATTATTTACATTTTTTTTTAGCCACTTTATCTACTCTTTCATCTTCAACATTCTATTTTATTCATAGTCCTTAATTGAAATTATGCTTCTTACCTTTTTTATATAAAAATCTCCTTATCCTTCTAAGACTTTTCCTTCATTGATTTATATTCTTCCAACTTGACTTTCATAGTATAGTTTGTCGGTTGTTCATCTATTTGAGCCACTTTATCTACTCTTTCATCTTTGACATTCTATTTGTTCATTAGTGGTATTATTTATTTACTCATCCTTCATGCACATTTATTATTTACATTTTTTTAGCCACTTTATCTACTCTTTCATCTTCGACATTCTATTTTATTCGTAGTCCTTAATTGCATTTATGCTTCTTACCTCTTTTATAGAAAAAACTTCTTATCCTTCTAAGACTTTTCCTTCATTGAATTATATTCTTACAACTTGACTTTCATAGTATAGTTTGTTGGTTGTTCATCTATTTGAGCCTATGATTTAGGTTTAAATATGTGATCTCTCCTGAGAGGTTGATCATGTTGTGTCTACTCTTCTTGCACACCTCAATCCAAAGAATCAATAGTTTTAGAATCAAAAAATATCCTTGCATAGGGTTAAAGGGATACAATGAATATGAATTTTAGAGTTATAGAAAAAAATATGGTTCCACTAGGTTCTTAGGAAAAAAATAATGTGGGTATGTAGAGGGAGGTGCAAAATTATATTCTTTCACTTCAAAAATCATATCTCAGCACATGTTGCTTACACTTTTGCTTCCCCTACTAGTCCCTCTAGACCTAAAAATGTATCGATACACTATTAAATGTTTAGGTGAGGTCAACTAAATCCATGTTTGTGAGGTTTATGAAATAGTGTGTTGAATATTTAAGCTTTATCATCATTTTTTTCCACTAATATATATTCTACTAAAACATTTTATTTCCCGAGGGATATTTATGCAATTTTTTCCTCTATGTTTGGTCCTTATGTGGCTATGGGTATTTGTACTTATATTCTATACCCCAATGTACCTTATTCAAATATATATTATAATATACAATTGGCCTCCTCCTCTTTCCTAATGGTGTCCACTACACTAGATTGTGGAGGTGGAGATATTTCCATGAATAGCATAGATGGGACATCATCTCACATTCAACATGTGTGAATTGATTTATAGAATAATAATTTCTTATCCTCTTATTCATCATAGATTTCATTATTTATTTCATTAATTAACACATAATAACCTATTATGGTGTAAATTTTAATGGATAAAAATCATACCTTGCTATTATTATTGGCATTCATGTGTAGCTAATGATTAGATAGATTTTCTAGGTCCATTTAGAAATCACTAAAATTTAAGGAGTGGGTTCCTTATGCTTGGATAGATCTAATTATGATGATGGGTTTGATGGTTTTTGTTATTATTATGCTCATGATTCTATTTTATTCTACACTTTCATTTTTTTATTGTGGTTGAGGCTATAATTATTTTTTCCAAGTGAAATGGATAACACAATAGGATACTCTTAGAAACTATCTTTTTTATCATCCCACTTCTACCTGGCCAATGTGGATGTCAATGAATAATGGGAGAGAAACATTATATGTTTATTGAAACTAATTGATCCTAATTTTTACTCTATTTTACATTTTTTTGATAGTGTAAATTTTCCTAAGATACTTGAGAAACTCTTCAAGTACATGGGGTTACATTATGATCATGTTATGGATTTTATCCCTCTATAGTATGAAAATGCCCACCTAAAAAAAGTTTTTTCCATATATTGGATAGATTAGGTTAGCGATTGAAATAGATGGATAATAATCAACATAAAGTTTAATTTATCCTTTCGAGGAAGTCCATTGGATGAAGTAGAGGAGTACAAAAATTGGTAATGGAAAGACTGAGTTGCTCCTATGAGGAGATTTTAATTGTTTGTTTTAAATTATGTTATGAGGAATTCATGCTAGTTTAAATATTACCATAAAATTAACCATTATGTGCACAATTTTAATTATACCCTTTTTTACATGCCTTGTACCTTTTTGTCTACTAATATCAATGCACAATTCATTATATGAGGACATGAACCAATTCATCAATGAATTGATAGATTGACACCTCTCTAGTTATATAAACATATCACTCTTATATTTCTAAGTGAAATTGGGTTTATTTGTTTTGTAGAAAATAAGATACATACCCTTGTTGATATCCCTATAGCTTACACAAAAGTGTTAACATTAATGTGAATTTGTATTTATTTGGATAGGTGTATCAACCCCTTGTTGTATTAATTATGAGGTCATCATTAACTCTTCATGTTGTATGAATATAGGTAGTCTCACAAACCATTTGGCATATGACCCTATTAGTATATTGAGAAGTTCATGCACTCCCTTATTTTAGGTAGTTTATTTTAGATGAGAAAACAAGTCTCCATATGCTACGTCAATGAAATATAAGGCTCAAAATTTATCCATTTTTCTTTTGATAGGGACAATACAATGGCCATATATTCATTTTAGGCCTATGAAAATGGGACAAGAATATGATGCATGGCCATTACATATTTTGAGATATGTGTGGTGATTGATTTTTAAAAAATCCTTCATAAATGTGAAAAAATTGTTTAGATCATAGTAATTTTTTTTCTCACTTGAGTTTTCAAAATATGTCTTGTATCATTATCTTTCCTTTTATATAAATCCATCCTAGATATTTTCCCTTTCTTAAATATATCTATTGATATACCTTTCACACCTCCACATGATTGTTATAATTACAAATAAACATTTTAATTTTACCCTTTACTCTTCTATGGTTATGTTCAATATTTATGTATTTTAATTTAATGTTGTAACATATTATCATTTTATTTTTACAAAATTTCATTATTTGAACATTAGATACCTTTCATGATATCTATCTTTTTTGGGAATGCCATGATATTCATTTTTTATGACATTAGATAATTTTTGGATTTGGTATTTATCCATTTGGATAATTTTAATTTATTTTTTGACACCTCATTCCAATAATTATAACTTTTACAAAACTAATGTAACTCTTTCTCATTAACTCGATCCTAATTTAATCCTAATAATTATATCAAAAACTTGATTATATTGCATCATGATATTTCACATAATAGAGATCAAAATACATTATTATAATTACACCTACTTATACCAAACATTAAAAAATAAACAAACCATAAAATAAAAATACTACTCTAATTTTTACTGTGTGGCACTTATTCTATTAAAGGTTTGATTCTTTGAAATAATCGATGATATGATTTAATTCTATAAAAATTTATTCTTCCTAGAATAATAATTAATTGAAGATACCTAATTATTATATTGAATTTTTATAACACTTGATGAATTATTTAAGGGTGCTTCCATCTGATGTACAACTCACCTAAATGTGTTTTTAATATGCTATCATATATAAGGACCATTGATTCTAGTTCAATTATTTAGATCATATATTATGATCATGCCATGCATTATGTCTCTAATTATGGAACTCCTAAGTCATATTCATCAATATCCTTCTATTTTCCATGATAGTTATTTGTAATAATAAAAATTATAGATATTATTTATCCCTAACTGCATAACCATTACAATTCATAAGTTTAGAACTAAGTATTCCAATGGTATTACTAATTCCATTCCATACACCAGTTGAAATGGTGTATATTTCATCACATGTTTTTAGTTTTTTATATATTCCATTAAGATAATTGGTATATGATATTCCTAGTCATACATTACATATATAAGTCAACATCTTCTCCAAAACCTTATAAGATGGTTATGCTTTTCAATTTGTTTGAGGATGTTCTGATGTGCTTTTATGATGAGAATTCACAAAGTAATTTATTAAGGTTTTTATAGTCTTATTCTAAAATTATGTACCCTTTTCACTTATATTTTCTTTATAACATCCAAACCTTTTTATTATGTTTTCATATAAAAGTTTTTAAACTTCTCTTGCACTATAACTTAAAATCATAGCTAATTTAGCCCACTAGGTGAAATAATATATCATATTACTATTATATTTGGCATTGGATTTCTTAGATGAAGTGTTGATAGGACCCATGAGGTCAACATTTCATTGGTCAAATAGTTACACAATTATAAGTGGATTAAATGTCATATCATCCCTCTAGTTAATTTTTCCCATCCTTTAACAAAAATCACAATGTTTTTAGACCTATGTGCATATTTAAATATGAGTGCCCAATAGATCCCAATATTAGATAGTTTTATCATAGGTAATTATCCCAAGAAATATAATATTTATACTCTCTAATGATATTATTCCAAAGCTTGTGTTCTCTCATGTTATAGGGATTTTTTAGGCATAACATAATCTTTATTGATATTATAAAGAAACCCATTTATAATTCTAAATGGTAAGGCTCTGTAAATAGTTGTTTCTTGTCCCATTTTGAATAATGTGTAAAAAATATCCCATGTTCTATAAATTTTTCAATATCCTTCAATTTTTCTAAGATAATAATCAATATGAAAATATGTGCATTTAGAGATTCATCTTGTAGTTCTTGTGGTTCTTACCTTATTTGAATATGGCTTAGGTGGTGTGTTTAAAAACTTTTCTTGTCAATTTTCACTTTGATTTTGAACTAAAATTATTGGAAAAGTACTAATCACCTATAAATCCTCCCCTTATCATTAGTTTATTAACCAAGTATTTCAATTATTGGTGATCACTAAAAATTGAATGGGGTAGCCAAAAAGTAATGAAAAAAAATATTTGAAGCAAAAAAAAAAAACATCACCATATCTTCTTGTTATGTTGTATTTTATTCCTTGGATGATAATAAATTTTTAATTGAGAAGTGACTCTGATGATCTATCACTCCATACCCTAGTTGTGATAAAACAACTCCCACTATTATTCTAGATGCATCAACATGTATATGGAATGTTATTTTATATTCAACATTAACTAAAATTCATTCAATGACTACATCATATTTCAAATCTATGAATGTTGTATAGTGCTTATAATTCCATTCAAATTTTATTTATTTTATGAAATGATTTTTCTAGTGGTGATAAAAATTTTATGTACCCACGAATTAAATTTTTATATTACTTGTGTCCCATAGGAATGATCTCACATATATTTGGTTGATTGGAGGTTTGGGTCCAAAAATGAATTCCATTTTATCTTAGTCTACTATAATTCCATCACAATAGACAATATTTCAAATTGGTGTGAAAAATGGTGTAAATAACATGCATTTATTTAGATTTAGTGTGATTCATAGAAATTGACATCTTTACAACATTATTCATAAATTTGATATACATTCCTTGAATAATGAGAAAAATACCAATTCTTCTAAGTAAACTTCTATAAAATCATAACTGAATAATTTAAATGATGTGATAAATACTCTAGATAAAAATTTAGGTGCATTATTTAGTCCAAATGACATTACCTTATAATAAAACGATCCCCATGCTATTGTCAATGTTATTTTTCTTTGACCTTTAGCTATGATAGAAATAAAATAGTCTCTGCTAAACCCATATTTAAATGACTAAACCTATTGACTTATGATAGATTAAAGTACTTCATCCATGAAAGGAATTGTGAATATATCATTGACATAAGCATCATTAAATGCTAGGTAATCCACATAAACTCATATCTCTCTTATAATTTTAGGTTGTACCACCATAATACTAACCCAATACGATTTAAAAACTAAATATATGATTACATATTTTTCCATCCAATCTATTTCTACTTTTACCTTCATTTTCATATTATGATTCAGCTTATAAGGTCACTTTATGATTACACATTCACACTCATTTAGCTTAATATGTATCTCACCCAAGGAAGAGTATACACCCTCAATTTATAAGAACTTGGTTTTAAACACATATCATAATGTCATAATAATTTTAGTACCTCTAATTTTTTCTAGTTATGTCTAATAATAAAAAATGGTTGTTACTTTTGGTATTATTTCCATACCTATGTTCTTAATTCTATTTCACATTGGTTCATGGTATATAATTATTTGTTCTATATTAATGGAAACCATTACTTTATTTGTCCTTCTTGATCCAAGATATTTATATTTTTTAGTTTTTCCTCATTTATATTCTCTATGTTCTTCATCTTAAGGACACAAGTTTGAAAATCATTTCAAATCTAAATCTTCCTCAATGTCATTGTGATTAGATTCATATTCACTATTATAGATTCTATTACAATATTTTTGTATAAATTCCTCTTTCTCCTTATTATCATGATATTCCTTTATATCTATGTGAATACTTGTGATTTTACCAACATATGATTGATTTTTATACACAATAGGTATATCTTCTTCTCACCCATGACATAAGAAGTTTTTTCATTTTTTGAAAATACATGTGTACCATAGGATTTCATATTTAAAATAAACATATGAATGAATCATTATTCAATTTTAGCCACTTATTTATCTCCAATTTATTTTAATAAATTATTAATGAATCCTAAGGTATAGGATCTAAGGTATGTTTAAAACATGTACACAATACCTTGGCTCAATTTATTGTGACATCCATACTTAAACACATTTATGAGTATGCATTTATGGATATTGGCCCTCTTATAAGAATGGAATTTTTTTTGAGATAAAAGAATCAAATTGAAACATATCATGGAGAATCTCAAACACTTTTTCCAATGATTTTTTTTGGATATATGAACAACCCACCAATATGCAATAACCCCTTTCAATGAATAATCTAGTGCACTGACTCACATATCTATATTTGGAACATGATTTTAAATCCTATGAGAATACTATGCTAGATATTATATAGAAATATATTTTGGAAACTATATTTATATATCAAACACCATTCACTTAAGTCTTGCTTTGTGATCTCCATACACCCAATTTACTACATGAGTATTTCAATTCCAACTTATTGAAGAAATTGATTCCCATGGTAAGTGGCCTTTGTTAGTAGGTTAAATATAATCTATATCAATGAGATTTGGATGATAGATATGATAAAAATATTACCTTTTATGATAATTAATATAAGGAGATTTACATTATTCTATTTCTAATTGTGGACAAGTCATAAGTGTCTAGACTGATTGGGTCCAAGCTTGTTCTATTTTATGTAACTTTGGTATCTCAAACATGACCTATAAAAAGTAAGTAAGTTATATAATTCATATATATTTTGGTTTTGGTTTTGTATTTAACTTGAATAATTTATCATCACTATATGTATGTGGTGAATATGGTTCCTTTGGGATAATTTATGGCTTACCCTCAAATTTATTCAATGTTATACTAATAAAAACATTCTCCTAGTGTGCCTCTAATTTCTTTTACACTATGTTGATGGTGATTTGACCATCATAGGGCCATTTATTTTTAAATTAGAGAAATATAATGAATCTCATATATACTAATTTTTGATCACATAAATGTATCCATGTATAATCAAGTCATCCACCTTTATATCTACATATTCAAGTCTCTCAATAGTTTTCACTCAACCATAATATACCAAACTTAGAGTAACAAGGTTTCAGCATAAATTTTACTTTCTAGTAGCTTCCCAAATTTATTTTATAAGCATGTTTACAATGATATGAAAATAAAAACAACATTGAATATTTCATATCCTTTAAGATCAAAGTTTATTATGGTGTTCACGTCTCATGGATTTTCATTCTTGACATACCAAACCACTCACTTTGTTATCTATTATCCTCTTTATGTGAATACAATAAATTATGTTATAGATTTATAATATTTTGGGAAATTTCTTCATTTAATAGAGTAATTACCATAGAGTAATAGAGTAGTGATTTATTTATCTACATAAGTAACAAGTAATAGGATACATTAGTTGTCTATTACCTTATCCGTAGTTTTGATTACTACCCTAATAACCTCCTTATGTTTAACCCTAAAAATATAGATTAAAAAATTTAGGGTTAAATGGTATAGAGATAACCTAGGGCACAAGGGTGATAAACTATCTCTATAGCTAGCCAATTAACTGCTAAACTCAGATACAACATATACTAAATTTATTAAACTAAGATAAAATATAAATATAAATTACAACTATGTTATATATGGAAAATGATAAATAAATAATGTACTTAATTGGCTTCAATGATAACATAGTTATGGATCTAGAATAGGTATGAATTAAATGAAAAGAGTTGTCTAGAAAAATCACCAAATTTTGGATTGAGTGCATCTAGAGCCATGAACACTAGTATCAACCTTGGATGGTTATGTCAATGATAATGTCTAAACCAAACACATGTGTATTATACATAATACCTACTAGAAAAGGATGCAACCTAATTAATGGATTTGTATTCACCTTCACTCTGGTATATTTGGATCTAGATCATGGACCATCACTCCTCATGACATTACAAAACCCTAGTTCTTCATCTTTATAGTGACCTTGGAAAAATAGGTTAGTGGGATCATGGTTTCTAGTTAAGATCAAATACCCTTATACCAATGATTTTTTATTACATATCCAATACTATGAAGAGGCCTCAAATTGATGTAGTTCTCCCTATGTGTTAGCTTTTGTGTGAATCATGCAATATGTGGAAAGCATGTACAATAATGACCTAACTTGTAACTTGGTTGGGATATTCCTTTAGTAATTTAGACATGTAGATATGTTTTAATTATGATTTATATGGAAATAAGAGAAAATATGAATTTTTTTCTCAATTTAATGTTGGATGTAATGATTGTGATAAGTTGGCTTGGTCTCTTTTGGGTCTTTTCTAGGTTCTAATGAATGAAGAGTGATTGTGAATATATACCACTCTTATCAAGAAATGTATCACATTAAAACACTTATGATAACCATTAGGATACATTTAATTTTAAAATTAGATGACTTTAAGTCATTGGACACTTGTATTAGGGTAGGAACTACTATTGATGCAAGGGTCTAAGACTAGTGATTATGTCCTAGTAATTAGAAATTTGGTACAAGCTCATAACTTGAAAAGGCTTATAATAAACATATTTTAAGCATTTTTGGAAATAAATAAGGTCTAAGTTATAAATATAATACTATTCAAACCAATATATGGGCTAAGGGGCATAAGATAGAGTAAATACAAAACTTTAAAAAGTGGGAAAGGTCCAAAACTGAAAGGAATAACTAAGTTATGAGTTTTCTAAGTGTATAAGACTGAGGTGTTATATAATCCATAAAAATCATATTTAACTTGATAAATTCCTTGTATTTTATGATATTCCCACTATTTTTCCAATTAAAATATCCTCCATAATTTTTTTTTGACAAAGGAAGTGCCTAATTGGTTGTTGTCATGGTGAAATAGGGGTCCATAGCTATTGGTACTATGAATAAGGAGGTGTTCACCCTTGTGTATATTGAGGTATATACCCTATTGTTATTGAGGGGATTTAGGAGTCTACTCTATAATAGGTTATACTACTAAGGGACCCCATCTAATTTATGTTGTGATATTGGCCTCCTACACTGATAGAATTGGTTTTGTCATCAGAGATTATTATGTAGTGACTGTGAAGAAATTTTGATTAATTTCCTCTTATAGTTCTTGTAAATTCTTGAATCTATTTAAAAAATGTTTAGGTTTATAAAAAAATTATAATAAATTACATGAATATTTCACATACTTATATAATAAATGACACTAAATGATTGTATGTCCTATAGTGTAACATAATTTTTAGATCTCTAATTTGATATTAAGACATTCATTATGATGGTTTCCGTCCTATACACATTAAATGAACCATATAACCAATCATATTTTCTTTTATTCCTAAACTTCATCCACACTATAAATATTACATCTAACTTGGCATCAAATTTTTTAATTCTAGGAGCACATTCTCCACAATCCTCTATATATTTAAATATAATCATAGTATATATTGTATAAAATATTATGGTAAACTAAACATGTACTATCAAAAAAAGGATCTTGAAAATAAAATATTACCTTAATTACATAATATAACTGAAGATCATAGTTATATATAAATTAACCAAAAAAAGTTATGATTTATTTCAAATATTGACTTATTTGACTAACACACTTCTACATTTTGAATTCTCCTATCAATTTATCTTTAGTCTCTTAAAGAGTCATAGCCACATGATTTTTTTTAAAGATTTAGTACATATCTTGACCAATTAAATATCCTATAATTTTTTCACTCCTAATCTATATCATCTACTATACTATTAACCTACCGTTTCATTTCATAGGTCATTAAGTACTACTTTAGGTGAGTTGACCAGTCATATGGTGTGAAAGTAATAAAATATCCTATATGAATTGACATGTTTCCTAATATTTTTATAGATATGAATGGTTTTCTTGATTATGATTTCACTGGTGTTTACAAACTTATTATGAATGTGATTTAAGTACTAAGACTCTTGGTCTAAAATATTGTACTAACTTCACATCCAACTTCTTATTATACTTATCTAATTTTTCTACAACTTTTTTAAACCACTTCTTAGTTACAAATACTTATCTAACTAATTTTATAATAATATTCTTAGCCATGAAAATAGGCACATTGGATACATCCCCTTGGAGTAAATTAACCATGTCTTGAGTATATATCATACTATTCATGAACCTAACCTTGTTATAAATTTCATCATTTTTTCTTGGAGAGATTTCACTTCTTCCACATATAATTATTTATTTTGTATATTCTCTTCACATATATTATTAAGTTTTTATATTTTTCACCTATTAACCTCTTAATAGTTTATCCATTATATTCCTTCCTCTCTTCCTAAGTTGGGTTCTTATTCCTAGTTACTCTATACATTCTCTATGGTTCCTATGTTCCCTTACTTCTCTTATGGTTAATTTTGACCTTTAGCTTTATATTATTCCTCAAGAGTTCTAGTTTATCCAAATTTATGCACATATTCCATTTTTTCCTACTTTTGTCTACCTTTATCCCTTCATATTCTATCAAATTTTACTTAATCCATCATTTTTTTGTCATATTTATCTTTAATGTTCCAAAATTATTTTATCATCTTACTTCTCTATATTTTTCATTCTCTAATTTTTTTAATTTCAGGTTCTTTGGTTCAATATTATTCAATCATTTCCCTCTATTTTGCATCCATGTAATTCCATTATTTACTACTCCATATTGGGTAGAATCAACACTTTGGTATTTTCCACAACTAAAATATTCAATAGCATAGGGAGAAACTTCAAATAAAATTTTTTGATCTCTTTAAAAAAAATGTCATATGTAGATTCAAATGTAATATAACCCTAGCTATAAAAATTCCATAATGTACCCATTAATTATAGTATTCACCTAATGGATAATTACATAGATCAATTTAGTGTCTAGTTTTCACATTATTTCTATATTATCTTTTCTTCACACAAAATGTTCTACTTCACATGATCTGAAGGAGTAGTAATCATGTCTAGAAAACCATACTACTAGAAACTCAAACAACTAGTACCAAAATATTTTGTAAATTTTTATGTTGATGTGCTAAAAATGATATCTTATATATAAAATAATATTATTATAAATTCTTACTCTTCTAAATTATGTATCCCCACCTTTAGATAATTCTCAAGTCCCTTTGACTAGGTAATCATTTCAACACATTCAAGTCTAAATAATGGAACCATTATTAGAGACAATCCCTTGAATCACTAATCAAGACATGCTAGTTGTTATAATCTTTAAATGTTGCAATGAGACTCTAAATAATTATATGAAATTATAGAACATTTTAAACCTAAATACAATGAATATTATGACATAGAGCTTTATTATTGCTTTGCATTAGAATTTATACACTTATTTTCATTTTACCATTTAAGATGGTTAGATTAAACACTATGAAAGAATACATTTGACAATAAATTAGTGATTCATATACTATCATATATTGATATCCATTATATTCCAACCTTTCCTTTACAAAAGTAGAGTATATATATATATATATATAGGTTATAAAGATACTGTCTCTTCAACTACTTGACCTTTCAACATCTATATTGAAGTACTCAAAGGAAACACTTGACTTCCTTTTTCTTCATTATCCTAAATGAGACTATATTTAATACAAAATGTGTTATGTAATACACTTTTCATGTAATTATCTTAAAATATTTTGTGTCAGTTATGATTGAAATCTCTATTATAACCCTTTAGTTTAGGAAGGAAAGTATAAATTTTCACAAGTTGATGAAGACTATGATATATGCATGTAGGGTTTAAAGGGAAAGAAAATGATGAATATAAATTTCAATTTAGGAATAGTAATGTCCTACGAACACATAATTCCAATAAATTGAAAAGTATAAGGTACTTGGTAGTTTAAGTTTTAACATAAATTATCTCAAGTGATCTAATATTTTAGAAATATAATATTGATTATATTTAAGTTTGGGAGTTTATTTTAAGCAGTAGATCAAAAGTATGAAATAACTCATAAAATGTGGGTGCATCCCATATATTTTATTTTAAATACTATGAATTGAAACTTTTTAAATAAAATGGAAAATGGTGAATTTGTAAATTCTGTTAATTTTTCAATATTAAAGGTATAAATATGTGGATGTGTTGTGATTTTTATTTCTTTATTTTTATATATTAGATATATATTTTTATTTTATTGGGTAAAAACAAGAGTTTTATAAGGCTTAAAAAACCACAAAGTATGATAGAAAACATTAGAAACTAGTCATGAAACAAGTAACCAACCAAGTTAACCAACAAAAAGGGACATCAACAAAATAACCATTAACCTTATACAGAATCAAAATAATAGATAGAATAGAAAACTAAGAAACCATGAAGAGTAGTAATAACTTAGTTAAAAGACTCCTTAAAGTCAACATGTTCCTTAGATGTAGCATGTTCCATATTTCCTTTGTTATCCTTCAACATTTCCTTCATAATACATCCCCTAGTATACTTTATTAGCCCTTAACTGATCTATTCAGACCCTTCTTCTTTGAGGAAATGGAATACTTCTTATATTTTTAGGTCTTTTATGTAGATTCAGTATTTTTTAAATAGTTTTAATCTTAGGTGGGTATTGGGTGGAGATATCACCCATAGTTTTTCCTTCAATGGGGTCTTGACCTCTACTTTAGCTAGAATCCCCCCTTTCTTAGTTTTAAAGTTAGCTAATTACATCTTGAACTTATCATTCTCAAATTTCATAGTGTTGCATTTCTCCATAAGATCATCCATAGAATAAGATATTTCTTATAATTTTGTAATCAAATTCTCTCAATTTACTCATATGGTCCTAGGAGGGATACTCAATGTCAAACATTTCCTATATTAGATTTTGTTTCAAGATAAATTTCACAAAATGTTGATTTTGCCTCTACCATAAGGTTTTTCTCAAACCCCATGGGACTTTCATAAACAACCACTACCCCCTTATAAGTCCTTGATAACTCCCCTTCCTTCAGTATTGCTTAGGTTACCCTTTGAGTCCCTATCATAGTTCAACTTCATCCAACCCCTTAGGGGTTTAAAAAATTTAGTCTATCTCCTATTAGCTTCTAGGTTAGGGATAGAAACCTATTGTTTTATGATATAGATGAAAAATATAGAGAGGTCATCCTTCGAACCTATGACCTTTTATTTGGGAGAAAAATCCTTTCAGTTTTCCATGATTATTGAACATAATTTAAGGAAAATGGATTTGGAATTCCACCTTTTTAAAAAAAAATACAGTCATTCCTATCTTTCCAAATTTCCAAAAATTAATGGGGAAGAGAAAGGTGCTATAATAAGGAAATAGAAGGTATATTCCAAGGTGGCTTCCATTGGGTTATTTGATCTAGAATGGAATTGGGTTTGACCCAAGACACATTAAACTTATAGATTAGCTCAAAGACTTTAGAACCAAAAGGAAAAGAAAAAAAAGGTGATGAACTAATTCCTCAAATTATTTTCAAATGGAACATCTATTTAAGATTGTCAACCCATGCTTAACTAGAATGTCAGTAGTTAGGATTTTGCCTTGAGGAACCAACCAAAAAAATATGTTGAATATAGGAGTAAGGTGATTAATATAAAGAGGTCTCCAATAGTCTCACTCCTTAACCAAATCCAAATCCATAAGGTAACTTGATTTCATTGAAAAATCCCCAGTATCATTTATCAGAAGAAAAAGATATCTTATTTGGGAAATATGGGAATGTGACAATGTTGAAGTTTATCATTAAGGAATTGAATCTCCTAAAGGAATTATGAATTATAGTATTTGATATGTATAATTTTCCAAGAGTTCACACCATCCACATAAAACTAATAATATTTAACCTTTGTTCCCCAAGAGGTTTCAAAATCTAAGTTGAGATTATTCTAGGGGGCCTTAACAACTAAAGGGGACTAGAATATCTAGGGGTCATCCCAAAACTCATCCTTCTCCCTGTTACCAACCTACCATTTATTACCTTTATAAAAAAGACGTATATAACTAGAGATGGATTTACAAAAAGTATAGCCATCTCTAGTTCATTCCTCCCAGAGGAAATTTTCCTCATTTATGTCTTCTAGATACTTGGAGTTAATAATTTCGGTCCAGTGTTTGCCTTCCTTTTTGACATTCTAGCCCAATTTGCCAATGACAAATTTGTTCATGCTTTTGACCCATCAAATCCTGAGTCCCCCATTAGCCTTGGGGATATAGGCTTTGTCCCAAGGAATAAGAGGGGGTGTAAATATATCTTTAAAACCTTTATAGGGTAAATTTTTTTGGATTTGTTAAACTTTGTCTCAATCAAATAAATTAATTATGCCTTATTATATTCAATTTTTAATTGATTGGGTATATATGTTATTTTTTGAGTTGGATAGATTGAGATTATGTTATTATAATTATTCATTTTATAAAAAATATTATCATTATTAAGTATTTGTGGATGAAATATTTTTTTTATTTTATGTAATGGATTATATTTTCAAGTTATGATTGTGGAATTTATCATGGTGTTACTAAATCCTTAGACTCTAGTGACATATTTTTAAAACTTGAATGAATACTTAGTTTGATAAAAAATATTTTTGTTTTTCAATAGATCTTGTTTGGTTTTTTATTTAGAAAAAAATATATAGGTGGATATTTTATTGTTTTTTATTTTCTACCTTTTTGTCTCTTTTGAATTTTATTTATGAGACTCAAATCATTATATAGTAGATTAACATCATTTAAATATCCATAGCTTATATTTATTAGTGGGTGTTATTAAACATGTGGATAGGTGTATTTAGAATACCCATCTATTAAAATTTTATATATCACATTTTTATTATTATGTTCCACCAAAGGAATTATTTTGAATACCATAACCTATAATTTGTGCCTTGGGTCCCATGATTCTAAAATGAGAGGGAGTATGCACATCATTTATTAGATGTTGTGTTAAAAATTGAATCAAAACAACCAATTAGGATTATAAAATATTATATGTAACCTAAAATCACCCATTAATAATTATAAAAATATGATAAATATATAATTATACCTATTTTTATTGTCTAAATTTAATAACATACTAAACTGCAGTAATTCTAGGAAGGGAAGCTTCCATAGTAGAGATAAAAAGAAGATAATGTATTCCATATCCAAACGTATACAATAAAAGAAATTGTATGATATATAAACCTCAATATTACATATCTAAACCAATGGAAAATTATTCATCTCTTACTCATAAATATCATTAAGTTGACATGGATAAAGAAAAGGATCCCTTGTTGGGTGATGAAAACTAAGAGTACTCACAATCTCTTTCCAAGGTATAAATTAAGCCTTATTATCAGAAAACTTCCTTCCTATCCAGTTATGTATAGGATAAAAAATTATTAAAAAAATAAAATATATTTCAATCCAATTATGACCAACACTTTTCAAAAAAAAAAAGTTCCCTCCAACTCTATTTAAAGCTCTATTGAAATTATGTAGAGAAAAGGGATCATTTCTTCTTAAACAATCTGATAGCTCAATCCATATCATCCTACACCCTATAAAAAACTTATTCAAATAACCTTTTAAAAATAATCCACTTACAAATGACCTCAATTTGTATACTCCTCCATGCACATTGAAATTATAGAATGGGAAGTGTGTCTTTCTAAAGTAAAAATCAATTTTAAATATTTAGGATGCTCTCCTCTTATCATAAATATTTTATTAAGTTTAATAAATTAATAAAACCTTAATTAATGTCCCTTATAAAATATATTTTAAAAAATTATATACAACCTCTAATAATAATACTACCCAAAAAAGGATTAATGCTCTAATCTAAATATTCCACTACATAGTTATGAATATAGAAACCACATAGAAAATTTCCTCTCAAGTGTGTTATAAAAATAATTATGGAATGATTTATTAGATATACTAATATAATAATTAATATTAGAGGAAAATATTTTAATATTTAATTTAAACTATTTATCTTTGAGAAAAAATAGTATACACCCTAGTAGAAGGCCTATAAGATAACATCTTACATGACATTTTACAAACCTCTAAAATTGTATACTTAATATAAAAAATATATGCATTCCTTTCATTTTTATTCCTCTTAAAATTAATTTTTCATAGCCTCCAAATTATTTAGGAGATGAATTTTCTCTTATTCTAACACAAATACCATATTTTGTATCGTACCTACCCAAGGGTGTCATTTCTCTCTTAATTAATGGATAACACTCTTGTGTTCTATTCTTTTAATTTAACTCTCAGAAGCCTCACTACTAGTTCCATTTCCATTGAATGAGATTCCAAAGGAGTTATAATATTTCCTATGTTTTATAATTCCTTATTTTACTCCAATGTTCTACTCAATAATTTAGTTTTTTCATACCCAACTCACTCCTTTACATATCTTGAGCTCTAATTATATTATTGATTTGTTCAAACAAAAATATTTACCCATTTTTATCTTACACCCTTACCAATATATTTAGATAATATATCCACCTTTAAATAATAGTATTATGGAGAACATGCCCCTTTTTATTTGAAATAAGGGGACACCTCTAAAAAACTCCCATGAATAAGAGCTCCAAGATCCTTTCTTTGTTCTTGATAGTTTTGCCTAAACTTAAATCCTTGGAATATTATATCACCCCAATTTCCTTGAGAAGTAATAAGCCTTATTTATTTTTATGAATAAGGTAGACTTGTTATTTTATGGATTAGGGTGATAACATTGTAGGTCTACTTTTGAGGGAATTTCCTTGAGTTTCATTCCTTTCTAAAACTACTAGACCCGATGCCTTTCACAACTAATAAAAGTATTAAAAACATATGAATAGGTATTAAATGTATTATGTACCCTTTTCAATTTTTATTTAGTCTTTTATTTGGGTATCATGGGAGATCATGACCTAATCAAAAGGTTCCACATCATTGAGTTGTCAGAGTGGCTAGTCCTCAGACCTATCAAAAATGTCAGAGGTTAAGAGAGCTCAACCTAATCAAAAGAGACCATGTCATTGAGTTGTCAGATCATCCAATCCTTAGACTTGTTAGATATTTTAGAGTCTAAAAGGACCTGACCCAATCATAAGGTGCCACATCACTAAGTTGTCAAAGCACCCAATCCCTAGACTTGTCAAAGATATTAGAGGCTAAGAGAGCCTGACCTAATCATAAGCCACCATATCATTGATTTATTGGAGTGCATAATACCTAGAATTTTCAAAGATGTCAGATCTTAAGAGATATTATCCTAATCTAAAGGTGCCATGTCATCAAGTTATTTGAGTAGCCAATCCCTAGACCTATCAAATATGTCAGATCTTGGGAGACCCTAGCCTAATTAGAAGGCACCACATCTCCTAATAAGACAAATGAATAGGCATCCATGTAAGGCCCTATAAGGGTCAAAATGGGGTATGAATGAGGCCACATAACTAATTAAAAAGTGCCAAGTGTCCTCAAATAACACCTCACCTTTCTTAAGGGTATGACATAGAGTATGAAGTCATGCCTAGGTATCTACCATTAACATGAGGATAAATGAGTAGATGACACATGGAATAAAGTGAGACTTAAATAATAAACCTCTAAGGGATATGAAAAAATTCCTACCATGCATTAAGAATTAATGAAATAGAAATCTATGCTTAATTAGACAACTTTAAAACATCCCATTAGCATTTATAATTTCAATTAGAGGTGGATGATCATGGACTCTAAGTTAAACTATGGATGTATAAGTAAAGAGAGGAAATCCAACCACCAACTCAAATTTGAATTCTCAACAAGTGATCCACAAAATTCCATTAATATAGGGGTTATATGTATACATTTATAAAATCCTAAGGAAATCCCACTAATAATTACCATTGTATACCTCTAAATTACTCCAACTCATAGATTTCTAATTCTCTTAGAAGACTCTTATGTTTCATTCCTCATACACTAAAAGCCTTATTATTTCCCCTCCAACTAATACAATGGCCACATCCTCTTCAAACCCAAATGCTAAGGATGAGTATTAGGATACCATATTCCTAGTGGGATTGACCAAGTTCAAGCACTATAATGACATTTTAAAAGTAGTCGAGCAAGTGCCCAGAGACTTAGTCCTTGATGATGACCAATAATAATAATTCAAGGATGACCTTTGATCCTATAATATATATAGACTTCACATAGCGAAAACTAATCTAAAGGCATTTCCTTACATTGACTTACTTAGCAAGATCATTGTCACTTCCATTTGAGTGCATGATGGGGTCCATGACTAGGTGTGCTTTCCTCTTAGAAGCAGATTGCCAATATCTCTTAAAATGTTTACAATTTATATTATTCCTTTCCAAATTACACCTTCTCTTTTGATGTTGTAGCGGTGAAGGCATAGATGGAGACCTCTCAAATGTACAATGTGCTCATATACCAAGATAATAATTTGAATACTAAATGGGTCATAAAGGAGGACATAAATGCATACATAATTTGTACCTTCTAAGAGGAATTATAGGTAGCCATGATTCTAATGAGCCAATTATTTAGGGTTTAAGACTACTTGCTTGTTTATGAACTATGGGTACCCCTCCTCCATATGATCTTCACATTTTTAGATGTTCTAGACATGGGAGGACTGATCAAATTCAAGTTTGTCAATGTCATTATAGATGCCCAAGATAGAGGAAATTTATATATAATGAGCTACCTTATGGATGTGGTCTATAGGACACTCTCCTTCAAACCTTTAGATTTTCTTGCATGGGTTCTTGAGGGCTTGATATTCTATGTGGTCTTATAAAAAATATATGGCCATTAGTTCTAGAACAACATCTAAGACATATATGATTACTTATATCTGGTGTCTACAATGTGATCAATGAGACCCTAATTTCCTAGCTATCACAAGTAATCTAAGACCTCATCACCACCATTGAGGACTACGAGTACTATAAATAAGACACTATGATCTAAATTATGGGTGTCCTCAAGCATCCCCTATGCTTACTATATTTCATCTTAAATCATCTAATATAGAAAGAGATCTCTTACTAGCTGATGGAGGGTATCTTTGGATTTTATATAGGCCACTAGTAAAAGGTATGGCCCATTACTCCCAATCACTATCAAGAACCATTTGTATAAGGCCTTCCCTCCATTATATAATATGGTGGCTAGGTGTGACTCTTTTACCCTAGTGAGAGTTGAGCTCTGACATTGGGACCCCAAGGGGATGATAGGAGCTCACTTGGCATAGTATTTAGCCTACCTTAATATCAACTATGGTCATTAAATAATGGATGAAAATGAGATATAATTAGATGTTGCCAATAACCAAGAGGTATTATCCCAAATCATGGTGAAGAAGAAGAATAAATGGAAGAAGTTTTAGGGTAGCCCATATGCTCCCCCTCCATCTCTTTCTTGATCCATTGAGGATCCAACACTAATTCCTCTTGCTATCTCTAAGAGGATTTTTTAGGGCATTCCATCACCTTATCCTCATCATACTCTAGTTCTATCCCTATTTCCTCTAATAACTCCTACTCTTCATGTCCTAAATCCACCTCTACTTCCTTCATTCAATCATCACACCCCATATCCATCTCCACCTCCTCCAATAGCTTCAATATTTTAACCATTACTAGGTTAGACCCATGTTACTTGATGATAGGTAGCCCAAGCATAGCCAACTCAACCACTGACACCTTAACCCTATGCCACATAGACCCTAAGGTTTATTTGAATGATAGTATAAAGGCAAGCTTGAAATGAGTCTATGAAAAGGAAATATTACATGTTCCACCCATTTCACCTCCTATATATTCTATTTACATTCTACCAGTCACTCCCACAACTTTCTAACTCTTAGTCTTGGCACCCACAAGTTCTGCTCCATTCTCACAATCCCTCCAAGTGGTGCCTCTTCTTTTCCCCATTGTACCCCTCTATCATTTACCCAAGTACCTTTTTCCTTAGTCCTCTTGAGCATCCTTACCTCTTTATTCCCCTCTTTCCCATCTATTTTTCAACCCAAAACCCTCTTAGTGCCTTCTTTGGGTTTACCTTCAATCTAAGTACCATTGTGTGCATCTTCATCAATGATCATGGATAAAAACATTGGGATCATACCTCTAGTGTAAATAACCATCTTGGTTCCCACTATAGTCATCCTAGTGCCTCCCTCAATAGTTTTATGTCCTTCACCATTAGCCCCCATGGTTTTTACCATTTTGACTAGTCCTTCCACCATAGCATCTAAGACTAACCTAGGTAAGAAGCCTAAGAAAAATAAAAAGGAATCTCACACTCTAACTTTAATTTAAAGGCCTTACACTTTAATCCAACCTCTTCTATTAGTCTCAATGGTTACTTCAACCCTAGCCACAACACCTCAATGCATTATTCCCTAGCCACCTCTCACTATTACCAAAGGTGGCATTGGATTTGTCTTTAACTAACCTATATCTTCATTTTTATTTAATGACCTTTTCCTAGGTATAATTCCCCCTTAGTTAAACATGATGCAAGATTAGTGGTGGGCACAAATGTTTCCATGGTCCTCCCCTTTCATCTTTCCTCCTTTCATTCCCATGCCTCCTCCACCTCCACTAATTTCCTCATTCTCCCCCTTAATTTACCCTCCACCTCATCCTCTTCCCTTAACAACAAACGTGTCCATCCCTCTTACACCTCTCATAACTTGAGGAATGGTCCCAAGGTCACAAGCACTAGAGATGACTGCCCAGGGTGACCCAAATGTATAGTGGAGCTTTAATTAAACTTTAAGGAGCATGAAGAGTAAATTGACATAAAGTTTTATCTTAGAGGGTAACTTGATGGTTTGGTAGACCCATTAGGATCTATTTTCCCTCACTAAGGTGAGGACTCCCACTGGGGAAGAAAGGATAGTTGAGGATCCACTTTCCATCCTTTAAGAAACTCATGATATGTTAGAAAATATCCTCAAGGACATGAAAATATAGGTATAGACCTTAGAAGCCTAGGTGAAGATGTATTTACCCATTAGACTGATTAATAAGGTTAATGATGCCCTCTTACTACTCTTCTTAGTTCTTGGGAAGGTAGTGGAGACTCTAGCTAAGGCCAATGTGCTTATCTAGTAGACTCAAGCTTACTTAGAGAGGATTACAAAGATAGATAAAAAGTATAGGAATTTATAAGTGGTGATTAATAAAGGCATGTTCGTAGAGTTAAAACTAATTCCAACCTTAGACTTGGGGTTGTATCAAATTTATATTGATAATATGAAGGTGACTATGTAGGAGTGGATTAATGTTGATCACATTATAGTTGGACCCTTAGAAGAGGGTAGGAAGAAGATATTGACCTACTTCAAGGAAATCAATATCTCTATTCTATTCCACTCAGGTGGTACCCTACAAAACCAAGGAGAATTTAGAGTCCACCTGGGTTAAATTCAACTAGGTCATGAGGGAGAAGGTCACCAAAGAAAACAAGGAAGGATCCTAAAAAGCTCTAGATCTATCAATGCAATACACATCAAGAATCAACCAGGTCTCTAACATCTAAGTGTTAATATAATCACCCTTATAAGTCTATTTAAGGTTGGATACTCAAGCTAAGGTGATACTTAGGGAGCCTTTGATGAGCATTACCATGATGGAAAAGGAATTCAACCTTATGGTGGCAACATTAGAGGCTAGAAACACTAGATAAAAGTAGTTGGGATATAAACCTTCACAACCACCTTCGTGTATCAACTAAGTAGTTCCTATAAATATTTTGTGAGTTTTAGGGGATTTAATCATTTTTAATTTTAAATTATGTTTGTAACTATCATGACTGGCCATCATGGTGTAGGATGGGAATCTCATGCTATTTGAAGGTGAATCCCATCATCATCTATATAAGGCAAAGTTATATTAAAATATAGGGTTTGATAAAAACTTGCTTGAAAGTTTTTTTAGATTATAGATAAGATTTCACCTACTTCTTCTTTCATCTCTTTAGATTATAAAATTTATGAATATCAATTGTTATATAAACACTTGATTTACCTGAATACAATTACATTTTTTTGCAAAGGGTTTATGTTACATTTTAATTATATTTCATCTCCATTTCGAATGCTTGTTAATGATATATTAACTAGATTAATACTCTAATACTATATGTGTGAAATGGTTATGATGTTATTTTCTATTACAATCATTATTTGATCTCTCTCATTTCTATTTTATAATACTATTAATTTTTGTGTTAATCTAAAAATTATCATTGGGTATTTATGTGTAGTTTTCTATAAAATCATAGTATTTATATTTAGTGAGGGTTCATATTTGAAGCATACCCCCCTCATTTACTTAGAATCCCCTTACTATGTGTTGTTGGAGGTATAACTTTAGTGAAACTTAGTCTACATTAGTATAACTATAGCAGGGGCACTGGGTTCAATGGTTAATGCATTGAATTCATTTTAGACCTGGAGGATCCTTTTCTGCCTTACTCTCTCTTCCCTTTTATATTTTTTTTCTAATATTTAACTAAACTTTACCCTTGTGTTTAGAAATATAAAATCATAATACTCAAAATCCCATAATAACCTTTGATAATTAGACCTATGTGGGAAAACTTCATGGTGAAATTTTAGTGGTAGTAGTACATCTCTTGGAAACTATTAATGAAAACCCTATTTATATAGTTAAATACCCACATCCATGCCTAGGTTGATCCTAGATCAGTCCTAAAATGGAGGTTAAAAGTTTTTAGTTGTTCCTATCTTCCCTTTTAGTGAATACCCAATCTCATGTGCATTTTATGAATTGAGATATTAGAGAGAACAACAAATGGTACTAGGAGGTCCGATAGGAATATTTTAGGCTTGCCATTAATTTTATTTATGTATAGAGAATAGTTTTATTTATAATATCATACTAACCACTATTTTATTATGAATCATCCCAAAGATGAGTTTCCCTATTACTAGGGCTAGGTCCCATCATGGCTGATTGGTAATTCCCCCTACTTTTCCATAAAAAACCTAGGCTCAACTAACCTAGACCTACCATGATTCTAATAAGTTTGTCCCCACAACCTCTCCCAAATCTATAGCTTAAAATGGATTGGTTAGATATCTCTTCCATTAACATCCCAATATTTGTCCATGATTTGCTTTAAAAACTTGAGATATATCTTCCCTATTTCACCCTAGGCATAGGATAGACTATAAAAGAACACATAACATACTATAAAACTACCTTAAGGATTTTAAATGTAGAACATAAGGATGTCACATGATAGTTTTTCCCCTTTATTCTAATTAACTTAGCATATGATTGGTTCCTCAAACTTTTTGAAGAATATATCCAGAGTTGGGAACATTTCAACACTACTTTATTCATCTAATTTGGGAAATTAATAGACCCCTATGTTCTATACCATCAATTTTATTATATCAAAATGGAGCCCAATGAACCTATTAGGAACTTCAATACTAGGTTTCAAAATATGTACAATTGGTTCATCATACTTTATCATCCTAACCCTTAGTTAGCACTTTAAATGTATAATAATGTGTTATACCCTTAGATATCCATGTTCCTAAAGAGGGACATATACATATAAAACATATCCTTAACTTCTGCAAGGGCCATAAAATTAGATATTTAACTAAACCCTCAAGGTCACATGATAACCCCCACTCCCAATGTGCTATTTTATATGCCATATTGATATTTTCTCCCAACATTAATTAGAATGACCCAATGCTTCATCCACTCCCTATAATGCACCAAATCCCATTGGATCATCCTAATTCAAACCAACAACTAGGTTTCCTTAACCTAGGGGGCCATGAAGTAACCCATTAGACTCAATACTAGGTAATGTTAGTTTTAGATAATAATACCCAAGCCACACCTCGGGAGTCTAACAAGAATAAATTAGATGCTATTTAGAGGATGGTACAAAAACTTAGAAATGATTTCCTTGGGATAGAGAGGTAGTTAAGTAACTATAATGAAAAAAGTTCCAACAAAAAATTCACATATAAAAGACCAAAAAAGAGCTATAATCATCCTCACAACCCCCTAGAACCTTCACCTAATAAGCTACCCAAAATCAATATCTTCAAGATAGCCTTACTTAAATGGTGTCAAGTGAATAATAGGTCAGCACATTGGGAGCTGTATTACATGTAGTTTGGTTATACTTTTGATATCTTACAAAAGGAAATGGAAGAATATGTGTTGGTTTCCAATCATCCTAAATCCTCCAACTCGAGTAAGGCCCCTATTACTGCTATGGTGTTAGAGACCATGGATTTCCCTAGCCTATAAAAAATGAACCAAAGTAGGGAATTAATGAGGTACAATCATTTCAACAAATCTAAAGGAGAAACTATATCTTTAATAATAGGCAAAAAAATAACCCCTTACTACCTCTAATCCCCCTATTAATGGTGCAACCCCACTATACCAAAACACTAAGAATAATCCCCCTCCTCCAAGACCTCAAAAACCTAAGGCACCTATAAAAACCCCACTAGTCCAAAGCAAATGATGTTATAACATAGTAGAATATATGAAAAGTATCAAATCTAACATTACCCTTCATGATATTTCTCAAATCATAGAACAATGGGATCTCTTACTAAAATCCTTGACTCAAAAGTTGACCCCACAGGCCCAACCAAAACCAAGAGTAGTACACACCAATGTTCTCATTCAAAAAAATAATATGGAGGTGCCCCTTTTCCTCTTAACCATTTGGTTGTTTGTAAATAGTCTACATAATTTCTTAGTATATTTTGGAGCCTTAGGTAATGTGATGTCAACAAGCATATGTGAGAAACTCAGGTTGATCCCCATAAAGTTAGACAAGATAATGGTCCAGCTAGACAAGTAGAAATTAAAAGTGATAGGTGAATTTCTCAAGGCCCACATCTAGTTAGATTCTAATCCTAGGATCTAACATTTCATATACATTCAAGTAGTGGATATCCTCAAATAATATGGAATGTACTTAGTAGGGATTGGTCCAGAGCCCTGAATGGGTATATGGCCACATATTTATCCCATATATGGTTATCATGGAGAGGAATATCCAGCTAAATATGAGTAGAAAAATAATGATACATGAAACACATGATAATAATGTACAACACCATTAATTATAAGGTCAACCTAGTTTACTCAAACCTAGGCATCTACACATTGAGTACAAAACCACCCAAAGATCAAGCTAGTCATAGCCTAGGCCTGCTTGGCCTTTGGTCTCTTTATATAGAATGAGATGATTCTAGACAAGGTAGTGGGGTTGGTGTTATACTTATAGATACCCTAGGGACAAAACACTTATCATCATATAGGTTATATTTTCCATACATAATTAACATAGATAAGTATGAATCCCTAATCTTGGGATTATGATTTGAATTTAAATAGGAAAAAATGAACTAAGAGTATTTAATGATTCTAAGCTACTGGTCAACTAGATTAAGACTAAATTTTAATGAAAGATATCTTATATAAAGAGTTATAATCATAGGCATTGGTACCTAATCAATATTTTTAACACATTTAATATCATCCATATCCCTTGGGACGAAAACTAAGTAGCTGACTCACTAGCATCTATGGAAGCAAACATAACTCCCTTAGATGAAACTAAGTTACAAGAGTTCTTTATGGAACTCATCTTATGTCCCTCTATCATGGATAATGTGATAAAATTTAATGTCTTTGAGGATGACCAATAGATCATCCAATTTCTCAATAATAAGGTAATATTTGAGACCCAGGTTATAGATGATAAAGATAGAGACAACCCCACAAATGATCTAGATAAAGATGGGATCTTGAATATTCATGGGAACTAGATCAAAAACGGGATGATATCATTATAAATCTTATTTTATGCATTAGACCCAACTTTCTAAGAAAAAAGACCCAAGTTCAAGGACTAAAAGTGTTCACTCATTAATCTCAACCTGATAGAAAATCCCTAGATGGTTAATGTGGGTTTTGACTAGATGGGCAAAAAATTAGAATAGTTGTGAAGGTTACTATTGAGATATAAAGACATGATGTACTAAGCTTATGGGAACCTTATGGTATTTTATTTGAGAGTAATCACTCACAATATCCCCCTAAAACCCATCCAAAAACCCTATAGGCAAATACAAAGGCCAATAAACTTGATCCTAAATACCTTGATACACAAGCAAGTATATAATATTATTTCTACAAGTATAATTTTCTTGGTCTACAATTCCACTTGGGTGGCCAACCTAGTCCCTATGTAAAAGAAGAATAGATAAATCCACCTATGTGTGGACTTATATAAATTAAACCACACCTTAGATAAATATAATTACCCATTACCCTTACTTGATGAGGAGATCCAAATGGTGATTGGATCTCAAATTATGTCCTTTTTGGATGGCCTCTATGAGTACAACCATGTCTTGATCAACCTCAAAGATAGGACTAAGATTTATTTCACCACCATGTAGGGTACATTTAATTATAAATAAATGCCCTTCAATTTGATCAAAACTAGTGCCTAAAGGGTAATGGACTTTAATTTTGAAGGAGTGATAGGTAAACGTATAATAATATATATGGATGACCTAAATATGTTTTTAAAGTGTATGTTATATCATGTGTACCACTTGGAAAGGGTTTTTAAAAGATGCAAATGGTATGGCATTTCCAAAAACCCAAGGAAGAGTGTGTTTAGTGTCATCAAGGATAAAATTATTAGTCACATTATCACAAAATAAAGTATTTCTATTAAACCCAAAAGGGTGTAAGTAATTTCTAAACTTCCTTTAACTAATATTAATAAGGAACTAGAGTAATTTTTTAGTAAAATCAACTATATACTTATTTATTTATAGATTTTCTAAAATATTAAAACCCTTAAATGTAATTTTGAAATAAGATACAAAATTAAAATGGTTTATGAAATCAAAGAAGGATTTTTAGGATATTAAACATGTTATTATGCAAGCCCTAATCCTCATCAACCTAGAATATACATAAAATTTCTACATCACACTATTTTCACTTGTCTTACCCAAATATTAGAGGGAGAAGAGCACCCCATTGCTTTTATGAGTAATAACCTTAAGTATGCCAAGATCATATATTCTACCCTAGACAAACATGCATATGCCCTGGTCAAGGTAGTGAATAAATTTAAACATTACATCCTTTGGAACAAAGTATACATTATTGTCCTAGACCTAACTATAAAATAGATGCTTGGGTAGAATGAGTTGGGAAAAAGAAGTGGCTGATGGATGAAAAAGATATAAGAGTATGACTTGGAAATCAAGTTGAATAATCTATTTGCAAGACAAGGCCTTACTCAAATAATAATGGAGATAGAATTGAGGATTAAAGTACACTAGTTAGACCAAAATAGGGTTCTATAATTATATTGGTATGCCCTAGTCATACACTCTATACTCTATGAAAACACACCTCCAAGACTCAACCACACATAGGAGGGCCCTCTGATTGAAGGATGAAAAATATATGCTGAAGAAAGGAGTTATATTCAAAAACAACCATGAGGGAATCTACCTTTGATGCATAACACAAGGAGAGGCCAAAGAAATTATGATAAGTTTGCATGAAAAATTGGGAGTAGACCACCTGAGAAAAAATGCCATGACCCATAAAGTTCTTCATGTAGGATACTATTGGACCACACTATTCAAATATATTCACACCTATGTGTCATTAGTTCCATACCTTTGCTAAAAGAGAAACACCTACAACGATTCCACTATATGCCATTATGGAGTCTACACCATTTGCATAGTGGGGACTAGATTTTGTAGGGGTCATCAACCCTAATTTATCAGTTATCCATAAGTTCTTTCTTATAATCACAAACTATTACACCAGGTGGTCTAAGTTAATTGAAACTAAAATAATCACTTATACTAAAGTCATCATGTTCCTATAAAACACCACAACCATCCATTTTTGGGTCCCCATCTCTTTGGTATGTAATAATGGTCCTACCTTTCAATTTGCATAATTCACATAATGGGCCAATGAGAATGGGATCATGTTAAAGTTCTCATCCAATCACTACCCACAAAGGAATCGATTGGTAGAGTCTAAAAAAAATAATTTGATTAACATCAAAAATAATTCATATGAATAAAAGCACCATAAATGGCACATGTTATTAAAGTTCACCTTATATTTAGGCTACACTAGGTATAAACAAGCCCTCAAAATATCTCTTTTCCTTATAGTTTATGGATTAGAGCCAATCATGTCAGTCATTCTTAGGATACCGACTTATAAGTTCATGAAATAATTCATGGATTTAGATGATAAGATGGATTCTATACTCCTAAACCTAATTCAATTAGATTAAGCTCAAGATGAATCTCTGTTAAGATTTAACAAACACCAAAATACAATTAAAAGGTGGTTCTATAAGAGAGAAAATATCAATACCTTTAGAATATTTGATTTTTTCCTAATGTGGGACAAGGCTCAGGAGAATAAAGGACATCATTCAAAATTTTATCCCCTTTGGCTTGGACCATACCAAAGAGCCAAAATATTGGGTCACAACACCTTCTATCTCAAAGATCTTAAGGCCAACAAGTTATCACTTCTAGTAAATGGGTAGTTCTTAAAATATTATTTCTTAGTTGCCCCCTCCAATGTAGTTTATAATTAATCTAAGCATGGTTGGTAATGTTAATATTAGATATATTTGTTTTCATTTTGTATTTGATTTCACTTGTGTTTTATTTTATTTTATGTTTTGCCCCTCTAGTTCCCTCTTTTTTGGTAATGTTCTTCTTATGCCTAGTCGTGTTAGTAACTAATATAGGTGATGGCCAAATCCTAGAAGGATTGTTGAAATTAAGAAGACCAAATTTGAAACCTTTGATCTAACCAACTCGAGGATGGTAATTAAAAATTTTGACATTTCATATTTGAGAGACCAACGATTCTAAAATAAATAAGTGGATTTTTAAAAAGCCCACATCCTAATAAGACCCAACAAGCTGCACTTAATATAACATGTCAAGAAAATGCTAAATTATCTAAGTAACTTAGAGACTAGCTGGGTATTCAAAGCTTCCTTATCATCTATTCACCCTTAGATCAGTCTCAAACCCTTAAAGGAATAGAATAATTAATGATAATGTTTTCATAGGGAAGCTTAGAAAAAGATAAGAAAAGTATGCATAATCTAAATTTTGAGTCTACCTCAAAAGAGATATACATGGAATCTCCATTGTAGTCTTTCTATCCTAGCTTATAGTGGAGCAAGGCCATGAACAAGACTAGAGATATCTCTATTAGTGTTATGTATGCTCATATGGTAATAGAGAAATGCCCAGGCCATATCCCCTCTAAGCCGTCAAACCAACAAAGCCCCAGATGAACCCTAATAAGTATTCCAACCTCCATTACTTGAATAAATTTTAGGATTGAATAGAAAATTAAAAATCACTTATTACACACATAGGTAGATGTCTATAGGGTGAAATATTAGTATGACATTTACTATTGTGAGACTTTAACACATTGTCTTTTTTATTATGTACAAATATCCCTCTTATAATTTATGTTTTGCATAATGAGATTAAATTAAATTGGTAGGGTTTTCAATGCTTATCATCACTTTCCCCATGGAATTCACCATTTTTCATGTTCAACATACCCCCTTTTCTTTGAAATATGGACCCCTCTAAATAAATACCATGAACCAAATCTCTAGGGTCCTTTATTTATTCCTAAATTTTTTGCTTGAACTTAATTCCTTGGAATATTATGTTTCCCTGATTTCCATAAGCAACAACAAGACTTATTTATTGTTATGACTAAGGTAGATTTGTTATTTTATGGATGAGGGTGATAACATTAGAGGTATACTTTTTAAGGAAGTTCTTGGAGTTTCATCCATTTCCTAGAGCAATAAGTCCATCTCCTTTTGAGGCTAATCAAAATATTAATAAAATACAAGTAGATATTAAATGTATTACATTCCATTTTCACTTATTACTTAGTCTTTTTTGTGTGCATCACAAGAGAGACTGATAGAGCCCAACCTAATTAGAAGGTGCCACATCATCAAGTTATCATAGTAGTTGGTACCTTGACTTGTTAGGGATTTTAGAGATTGAGAGATCTTGGCCTATTAATAAGGTGCCACACCATCAAGTTTTCAAAGTGGCTAGTCCCCAAACCTATCATATATGTTAGAGTTTGGGTGAGCCTAGCCTAATCAAAAGGTGCCACATCACTGATTTGAAAAAAATGGCCAGTCCCCAAACTTATCAGAGATGTCAGAGCTTGGGAGACCCTGACCTAATTAGAAAGTGTTACATCACCAAGTTGTCAAAGCAATAAATCCTTAAACCTATCATATATTTTAGAGATTGGGAGAACCTAGCCTAATTAAAAGGTGTTATGTCACTAAGTTGTTAAAGTGGCCAGTCCCTAGACCTATCATATGTGTTAGAGCCTGAGAGAGCTTAGACTAATCAGAAGGCACCAGCCAGTCACTAAACCTATTAGATATGTTAGATGGGAGAGTTTATCCTAATCATAATGTTCCATGTCACTAATTTTTTTGATAAACTAGTCCCTAAACCTATAAGAGATGTTAGAGCTAAGGAGATCTTTGGATAATCATAAGGCACCATGTCACTAGGTTATCAAAGTAGCCAATCCCTAGACTTGATAGAGATGTCAGAGCCTAGGAAAACCTAATCTAATCATAAGGTGCCACATCACCCAATAAGGTTCATGATTTAGAAGCCACCTAAGGCCTTGAAAAGGTCAAAATAGGTATAGATTATGCCAAATAACTGATCATAAAGTGTCATGTGACCTTAAATGACACCTCAACATTCCTAAGGGTATGACATGGAGTAAAACATCATGCCTAGGTGTTAATCATTATCATGAGGATCATTACACACATGACACTCACATAAACTAAGAGTTAACCAAGAAGCCTCCAAGGAATGTGACAATGTGCGTACCATACATTAGGAATTAATGAAATAAAAATTTGGGCTTGATTGGATAGCTTTAAAACATCTCATCACCATTTCTAAATTTGTCTAGTGGTAAAGGATCATGGGATCTAAATTTAACTTTATATTTAGAAGTAAAGAGAGGAAATCCAACCACTAAATCAAATTTGAATTCATAACAAGTGATCTACCAAATGCCATTAATATAAGGGGATGTGTGCATGTGTTTATAAAATACTAAACAAATCCCCTGAATAGTCACCATTGTATACCTTTGAGAGAACTCCAACTCTTATTTTTCTAATTATTGTAGAGTACCCTTGTGTTTCATGCCTCATGCACTCATATCCTTATTATTTCCCCTCCATCATATTACAATGGTTGCATCTTATTCAAAACCAAACATTGAGTCTAAGTACTAGGATACCATATTCCCAGCTAGCATGACCAATCTCAAGCATACTAATGACATGTTCAAATAAATCAATCAAGTTCCCAAAGACTTAGGATTTGATGATGACCAACAAGTAAATTTAAAGGATGTACTTCAATCCTACAAGAAATGTAGGATTCATAGAGCCATATCCAAGCCATAGGTATTTCCCTATGGTAACTTATTTGTAAACCTCTTTCTCATCACCATCTGAGTGTAATATGGGGTCCATGAATAGGTGTTCTCTCCCAAATATCAACACCAAATTATTTATATCTTAGAAAATGCTTACAAATCATATTACTCCCTCCCAGATTATGCCTTATATTATGATGTTACATAGTGAAGGCATGGATATAGACCTACAAAGTATACAATGTCCTCTAAGATTAGGTTGAGAACCCATATACTAAATGGGTAAACAAGGAGGACATAAACACATACACAAATTCTACCTTATAAGATGATGTAAGGTTAGGCACAATGTTTCTAAAATGATTATTTATGGCCTAGGACTACTTGCATGATAATTAACTATGGATGCCCCTCATCCGTATGATCCTCACATGTTCAAAAGTTATAGACAAGGGATGACTGATTAAATTTAAGTAGGTTAATGACATCATGGATTCTCAAGCTTGAGTTAATTTATGTATGATGAGATACCTTATGGATGGGGTCTTTGGGATGTTCTCCCTCAAACCTTCAAATTTTCCTATGTAGGTTCTTAGGGGCTCAATGGTCAATGTGGTCTTTTACAAATTATATGGCCACTAGTTCAAGAACCACATCTAAGACATTTATAATTAATTTTATTTAGTGGTTTATTAAGTGATAAATAAGGCCCTAATTCCCTAGATATCACAAGCAATCTAGGACTCTATCACCACCATCTAGGACTATTGGTACTAAAAATAAGACACTATGATTTGAATTGAGGGTGTACTCAAGAAATACCTCTATTATTATACTTCATCCTAGATTGTCTAAGAGAGTAGGAAATAAATTACCATCTAATGGAGGGTATATTTTTCTTTTGTATAAGTTTCTAATAGAAGGCATGCCCACTGATCTTGATCACTATTAGGTACCATGTGTACAAGGCCTTCCCTCCCCTCCAAAATACGTCATTTGAGTAGGACTCATTTTCTCTAGTGAGAGTTGAGATCTAGCACTGGGAACACAAGGGGATGATTAGATCTCACCTAGAATGGTATTTAACCCACCCTAATATAAACTATGGTCATCAAATAGAGGATGATGATGAGTTATACGTGGATGTCATCGATGACTAGGAGGTATTATTTTGGATCATAAGGAAGAAGAATAAGAAAGGGAAGAAGGTTTAGGTAGGCCTATCTACTCCCCCTCTATCTCTAATTTGATATATAGAAGATCTAATACTAACTCCTATTATCTTCAAGATAATTTTGTAGGGCATTCTATTACCATCTCCTCCCCATACCCTAATTTGAGCCCTACCTCCTCCAATGGCTCTTGATCCTTATGTCCTAACTCCACCTCTACCTCCTCAAACCAATTATCACACCCTAAATCCACTTGTTCCTCCTTTGATAGCTATAATAATCTAGTTTTGACCAAGTCATAACTAAATTACTTGATGGTAGGTAGCCCAAGCACAACCAACTCAACCACTAACACCTCAACCCCAAGTTTCACAAACCCTAATGTTTGATGTGATTGGTAGTAAAAGGGTGAGCTTAGAACAAGTCTCTTAATAGGCACCATCACAATTTACACCTATTACATCTCCCATCTCTTTCATTTCCCTTACACCCCTTACTCCCACCACTTTCCAACTCTCAGTCCTGACACCCACAAGTTCTATTCCATTCCCATAATCCCATCAAATGGTTCCTCCTCTTTTAACCATTACACCCCAACCATTATTTACCCAAGTAAATTTAGCCTCAGTCCTCTAGAGCATCCTTACCTCTTCATTCCCCTCTACCCCATACATTTCACAACCTAAAACCCTCCTAGTACCTTCTTTGGGTTTACCTTTAGTGCAAGTTCCATTAGGGGAATATTCATTAGTAAGTGTAGCTATAGCCATTAGGAGAATATTTTTATTGGCAAGAACCATCCCAATTCCCCCTCCATTCATCTTATTGCCTCCCTCAGTAGTTCAAAGTCTTCCACCATTAGCCCTTACAGCTCTTGCTATTTTAGCTAGTCCTTTCACAATTGTGTTTGTGGCCAACTTAGATAAGAGGCACAAGAAAAATAAAAAGGTGGCTTATACTTTAAATTCAATTTTAAGTCCTTCCACTTCAATCCAAATTCCTCTATTATCCTCAATAGTTCTTTTAACCCCATCCATGGCACCTTAATGCATTGTTCCCCAACCCCTTCTCTCCATTACTGAGGGTTTCATGGGATTTTTATTTGACCAACCAATATCTTCCCTTCTATTTAAAAACACTTTATTATGGATAATTACCCCTTAATTTAATATGATCTAAGATTGGTGGTGGGAATAGATGTTCATATGGGACTCCTCTTTCATCCTTCCTCCTTTCACTCCCATACCCGGTCTACCTCCACCACTTTCCTCATTTGTCCCCTCCACTTCCTCTAGCTCCATTCCACCTCATCCTCCACCCTTCACCACCATATTAGACATGCTTACTACACATCCTATAACCCAAGGGATGGTCTAAAGTTCATAGGCACCAGAGATGATTGCCCAGGGAAATCTATATGTATAGTGGAGCTTTAACCAAACTTTGGAGAGCATGAAGAGGAAATTAACTTATAGGTTCATCAAAGAGGGGAACTCAATGGTTTAAAAATACCATTAGGATATATCCTCCCTCACTAAGGTGATGAATCCCATTGGGGAATAAATTATGGTTGAAGATCCACTCTCTGTTCTCTAGGAAACTCATGATATGTAATAAAAATTCCTCAAGGATATGCAAATCTAGGTTCAATCCTTGAAATCCTAGGTGTATATCAGACTAATTAGGTAGGTCAAGGATTCCCTCTTACTAATATTCTCATTTATTTAGAAGTTAGTGGAGACTCTGGCTAAGACCAATGTTCTTATCCATCAAACTTAAGCTTATTTGGAGAGGATTGTAGAGATAGATGAAAAGTGTAAGAAGCTTCAGGTGGTGATTAACAAAGGCATGTTTCCAGAGTTGAAACTAATTCCAACATTAGACTTGGTGTTGTAGTATACATATGATAGGTATATGAAGGTGACTATAAAGGAGTGGATCACTATGGCTTGTATTATAAATAAACCCTTGGAAGGGTGTAGGAAGAAGATATTGACCCACTTTAAGGAGGTAAATATCTTTGTGTTATTCCATTGTGATGGATTCCTCTTAGACTAAAGAAAATTTGGAGTCCAATTGGGTTAATTTAGCTAGATCATAAGGGAAAAGGTATCCAAATTAAATAAGGAAGGAGCCTAGGTAGTTTTGGACCTATTAATGTAATCCAAAATGAGCATCAACTAGGTCTCTAGGGTCTATATGTCAATAGAGCCTCCTTCCAAGTCTACCAAAGGTTGGTGACTCAAGATGAGGTGATATTTAGGGATACCTTAATGAATATTTATAATATAGAAAAGGAATTCAACCTCATGGAATCTTTATTGGAGGCTATAGATGCAAGATCAAACTAGTTAAGAGCTAGACCTTCATATCCACCTCTGCATATCAACTAAGTGGTCCCCATAGATATTTTGTAGGTTTTAGCATATTTCTTTTTTTTTCTTTTAAATTATGGTTTTAAATTTCATGAGTGATGATCATGGCCTAGTATGGGAATCTCAAACTATTTAGAGGTTAATCCCATCCTCATATATATAAACCAAAGTTGTATTGTAATATAGGAGTCGATAAAAACTTTCTCAAAAATGTTAGATTATATCCATAATTTCACCTAATTTTTCATTAATCTCTTTAGACTATAAAATTGGTCAAGATCAATTGTTATATCAAAACTTATTTTAATGAATACAATTCCTATTTTTTATAGAGGATTTGTGTTGCATTTCAATTATCTTTCATCTCTATTCTGAATGATTTTTAATGTCAGATTAATTAAATCAACACACTGATACTATATGTTTGAAACATTTATGATGTGTATTATTATTATAATAACTATTTGAGCTCTCTCATTTATATTTTATATTACTATTAATTTTTGTGTTAATTAAAAATTACCATTGGGTGTTTATATGTAGTTTTCTATAAACTCTTACTACTTATATTTAGTAAGGGTTCATATTTGAATCATACCCCCTTGTTTCCTCAAAATCTTCCCATTGTGTGGTCTTAGAGGTATAAATTTAGTGAAATGTAGTCTACAGTGGTATAACTATAGCATGGGAACTTGGTTTGATGGTTGATACATTGAATTCATTTTAGACCTAGAGGCTCCCTTTTCTACCTTACTCTCCCTTACCTTCTATGTTTTTTTTTTAATAATGAGCTACACTCTACTATTGTGTTTATAAATTTAAAATAATAATACTCTAACTCCCATTATAACCTTTGATAATTATACCTATGTGTAAGAAATTCATATTGAACTTTCAGTGGTAATAGTACATATCTTAAAGACTATTCATGCATACTCCATTTTTGAAGTCAAATATCCACATCTATGCCCTAGGATGATCCTAGACCATTCCTTAAATAGAGGATGAAAGTCCATAGTTTTCCCCATATTCATTTTTAGGGAATACTCAATCTCAAGGGTATGTCATCAATTGAGATATTGGACTGAAAATCACATATATTATTATTATTTTAAAAACATATGAATGTGTTATATCTTAATTTTTGAGTTCATTTTCCCATTTATCTATCCCAAGTATTTATCTCATTTATTTATTTATTTTAAATATGAACCAACCTATTAAACTATATAACTTTATGACTAGACCTCTCTTTTGTATTCCTTTATAAACCCCCTCATTTGACTCTAACCTAGATCCATATATATTAAACATTGATGTTACTCTAGGACTTTGAACCCTTAAAAACTCCATTATTAAATTTTTTATAAGACCATGGTTTTAAACTTCCTTTACCTTACCCAATTGCATTTAAAAACCCAATAATTTTAAAATTTTCATTCAGAATAAAGGAAAAATGATTTCTTTTTCATGTGCCTCAAATGACCAAATAACTTATAATAATAAGCAAACAAGATAGAGAATCTATTTTCAAAAGTAAAAAATTATAAGTTATAATGGAACTTAAAAATCAAGTATGAGGGAGATAATGTGAAAAATATATTTTCCATTGTCTACCCCTACTTATCATTTTATAAAATATTCCTTATCAGGTATTGCAATAATATATTTAACCTTAAGCCATCAATAACTTAAAAAGTATAGCACTATATAATTAACATTAAATTTATATAAGAGATGAATGGTAATCCTTTTTACATGTCACATTATTTCATATCCATCTATAAAATTGCATAGTTACATCCTCATCATAACTACAATTTTTTTTCAAAAAATCCCATCCAATCGACTTAATTGAGTATGTTTATAATTTTCACATCTTCCATTAATATGTAAATCACAAAAAATTCTCTCCCTAATGAAATAGTGCTATGGTATTTTTATGTGTTAACTCTTGTATTTATTTATATATATACTTAATATTATGTACCAATACCTAATCAACACTCCATTTTAGGATGTCAAAATTTTGATCCTTAATAGTCACAATATGTAGTCATCTAAAATGTCACTTGAGTTCCTAGAGTGTTACTTTAGATTCCCATCACTAGCTTAGACCTAGATCTATCTTAGGGCCTATTTAGACACTTATCTAGCTTTGGTGTAGGACACATGCATCCCTAAACATCTCAAAATTAGTGTTAAGCCCTTCCTTAGGTATCTAGGCCCCTATTGCCTCACGTTCTACCACCTAGATATTAGTTTCATAACTAGACATTAGCACCACAATGTTAGTTTCCTAGTTAGGTACTATTGTTTGTTTACCTCTTTTTATCCCCAAAGGATATATATTCAATCGTAAAGACACTTAAGGTTTACCTAGACCTATTTTAAACCCTGTAAAATCACTAGTTCAATATAGATACATGAATTTTGAAATTTTTCTTGCTAGATGGAAATCATATGAAAATACACACAAATAACCTTAAAATGAGTTATTCACAATCAAGGTTATTGATCCCTATTATACCCTAATTATGTATACATTCATCTAAAACCATCCCAAGATCAGATTACATATATTTCTAGTCTCAATACTCATTCAAAGAACTCAAGTCTACACTCATATTAGCATTCACTTACACTTGCATCAAGAATTTTGGTGGGAGAACTACATCGGGCTTGATCCCTCCTTAGAGTATTGGTATGTAGGTAAACCTCAACACAATGGGGTGTTAAAGATGTCTAGCTTACCCCCACTAACTCCTTTTTCTCATGGTTTTAATTTAATCCCTTACAATCATTAAAACCAAGATTTTTTAGAGGAAAATAGAGCTATAGGAAAAAGCATAGATTATACATACTTGAAATTTAGACCAGAGATGGAACATAACTATTAGTGCCTAAATTTTCACAAGAGAAATTTGGGTCTTTGTATGAGCTATGCCATGTGCCAAAGTTAAGCAAGATTCAATGCCATAGTTTCTTTCATTCCTCATCAAGAGGAAATGTTGGGGCACATAATTTGAGAAATCATGTCTATTATCTTGGTTAGATGAGTCTAGAGAGATGTCTATCAAAGATGGAAAATATTTAAGGAAGGCTCAGGAAATATTTAAAAAATAATCACATGTAGAGTAAGGATTTTATGGCATGAGATTTTTACAGTAAACAATTGAAGGTGTAACCAAGTATTTTTCTAAAGCTTGTATCCTTCACACTTGAAAGAGGAAGTATGTCGGTGTCTTAGATAAAAATAACACATTGCACTTATGTGTTTTTGTGATTAAGGTGAGGAATAGTCTAATGAACCAAATGAAAAATATGTATTTGACTTATGATACCCTGCTTTAGAGTGATATTTGAGAGATGGGAGGATTTTTCACTCCTCCCGTTTTGAAGGAAGTTGGTATAAGTGGAGAAAGTGGTTGTGATCCCAATTTCTTTTTTGATTTGGACATTTGGAAAAACATTGGGCCCTCAAATGTTATTGGTCTATTTGAAAAATTGCCCCACTTACCTTTTTGTGGACATGGTGCTAAAAATCCTTAGGGCCCAGATGTCTATTTTTAATAATAAAAATATGCATGCCATGTAGAGGTGCTTAGGTGCTTTTTAACTTTGGGACCTTTTTGTAAATTGCCTCACTCAATTTTATGGACATTTTAAAAAAGGTCCTCGAAGACCCGAACACTCAATTTTTGTAAAATAAGGATCATTTTAGGTTTTTTTTTTAGTTTCTTCGGGACTCAAGACTTTTTGTCCTAAAACACCAAAATGTCATAATAGGTAAAAAAAGGTGAGGAAATACCTGAAGACCAAACACAGAGTTTTTTAAATCTATGATTCACTCATATTTCACCATGTATTATGAAAGAGTGGTTACTTAGTATGTAAGGGAAGGCCTTATATTTTACCTCTATTTTCAAAATGAGGCTCAAGAAATTAATGAGGGTAGGTGTTGATTTGCCACCTTATCTTAGAGCATTAATGGTAACCCTAATTCTAAAATGTAAGGGATTATAATTAAGTGTTATTTTACATTTAAACTTACCTTTCACATTTAGAGCTAAATATTTGTGCTTCCAAGTGACTAAGTGTGCCAAATCAAAGAACAACATGAATATAGTGAATCAAAGTGCAAGTTACAAAGGATTTCTACTTCCACCTGTGTGCAGCCTCAACTACTATTAATGGCAGCTACTTCAATAGCATCTAAGGGAAGCATCATATTAGTATTAGATTCAATCAAGGACACTGATGTTATGAATTTAGATTTTAGGGCACTGATAAATTTTTTATAAGACCCCAACCCCTAACAAGTAGTTTCCAATATTAGCATGAGCTACATCACACTAGCAATAATGTTTCCCTTGGCTACTCCATACCTAAAGCTCATCATATCATGTGCTCAAGTGTATCAACTAGATATAAGAACCATCATCAATGGTAGTCATTTATTATTATGTTCCTATAATTTATAGGCCATAAATAGGATGCTTGGAATTCCCCCTCAACTAGAAAGCATCACACTGAGTGTCAAGGAATGCCAACAATATGTTGAAAATGATGAGAAAGCCATATAGGAAGTAGTTAACTTGTGTTGGATAACCAAGAAAAGAAATAAGGTCTCAATAATGTCAAATAACTTGAAGTTGATATAATTTAATGGGTTGCCTCAATATGTTAAAGCCATGGCTACCAAAATTTATGGGCTACCCACTGCTGAGAAGATTGAGACATGTATGTTTTTAATCATGCTCTATGTATTGGAGGGGGTGAAGAGATTGACTAGGACATCATCCTCAATGACAATTTGTATGCATATATGATGTGCCTCTAATCAATTATCACCTTGAAGGATAAATTTCAAGGTACATTTTATATGTCTTCCTACCTGATGTATAGTTTGGTACACAATAGGGTTTTCTAGGGACTTACCAAGAACCTCGCGAGGATGAGGATTTATGAAATATATCTTGAGGTAACCCTAGAAGGGTCTAGGAACAATTTTTATAAGGTGAATAACTACTTATTAAACACCATTATGATTTTATTATACCCCTAAGGAGCCTAAATATAATGTCTTTAATATCCAAGTAAGTAATTGAGAATTTTGGCACCACCTATATTTAGTTCAAAACATTTACATACATTAGGTTGAGTAGGTATTCTGAATGCCCATTCAAATTGCCTATACACCTAGATGATAGATTAGAAATAATATATTTTTGCAGGTAGATGTTACCACTACATGAAATGATTGTAACCAAAAAGATAAACAATCCTTTCAAATTTCCTATGGTGATTGGTTTCTATTCATGCCCTTCTGTGGCCAAGGCAAAGGGGTTGGAACTAGAAATGAGTTTGTATGAACTTGGTAAGATGTAACCTTGATATAATTATGATATTATATGGTTGATAAATATGGTGATAAACATGGTATGGCATCATTCCCACTATGAATACCTATGGTCTGATTGCACCACTGAAGATGTTAGCAAATGGGAGTACATGAGATTAACAGTGTAAGAGGTCATAACATATGACATCACTAATCTATCCAAGGATATGGTTGATGATAATATGTTGATCTCCTCCACATATAATAGGAGAAATATTGAATCCTATCCCATCACTCTACCAAATGTCAATAAGAAAATGATTCCATCTCCAAGCGAACAACATGGATAATGAGGAGAACCTTCAAATGGTTGAAGGAGCATGGGGTAAACCTCAGGGTATAAAATAACCCTACCCTCTAAGAGTTCATGGAGGTGAAATAATTGAATGCATTCCTCCCTACATATATTGGTAACCCTCTGACCCCATCATCATCTATAGTAGGGAGAGGGAAAAGAAAGCTGGGAGACACCAACTTCACCAAGTTGGTGGATGTTGAGAAAATTATTGTGGCCCAATCTAAAGATAGGATGTAATTCTTGAAGATAACATGCCTAGCTAAAACTTAGGATAAAATTAGCACATGGTAGGTCACACTAGCTAGCACCATCTCTATTTAAATTTTGGTGAGGGAAGCTCTAGGGGTGCCAGCCACCTCAATGACTTCTCCCATAGCCAATCAAGCACTAGTCCCAACTATCATATCTCCATAGTAGGCTACAATTAAGCCTCCTTCAAAGATATATTCAAGGAAGAGAGGAGGAAATGAACAATAGGGGCCACCAAAATAAAAAAGAGATAATAAGACCCTCTAACCTCTAGCAAAATCTTTGATCAAGCAAAGGATAGTTCTCTTCAAATACCTAATCACTGAGGAGTGTCCCCTAGAGAAAAAATAAGATCAAGATTTGTTAGCACAAAGGGTTAGTGATATAAGTGAGGGGGAGGACTCAGATGAAGAAAGGATGATATCTAAGGTAATTAAAAAATAGTGCATCTTCACTCCCCCTAAGGTGAGAAGTAGATAGAGAACCCATAGGGGAAACATTACTCCCCTTCAAAAATACTGATGAAAGGAACATCTATAGAATGGGAACTTATAAAAAAGGGTAAAGGTGGTGAGGAAGGGGCTAAGACTTTAGAAGATCCTCTATCTTTTGATGATGTTGTGAAGGTTGGTGCTGAGGTGGCCACCCAAGTAGAATCCCATACTAAAAAGGAGCCCCACTCTCCAAAACTAGAGGCATTTATCCAAGATGTTATTTATTAGTCACCTAGGTAGGACAAAGTCAATGAAGTCAAGGACACCCCAAAGTAAGATGATAAAGATCAGGGTGAACCTAGGGATGACATTTAATCCCCCAGTAGTAGCACAAAGGTGGGAAAATAAGAGAAAGATAAAATAAGACAAGAGGGATCAAGCCTAAAAATGGGCACCCCTAAAACTTTAGAGGTCAATAAAGATGTCAAGAATATTTCCCCTAAGGATGCTACTTCAATCAAAATCCCTTAGGGATTGTCCCCACCATCAAGGTTCATGACCCAGAGAAGAATAAGGGTTATGAGGCCATGATTGGTGAAGAGTCACCTAAACATGACAAATAAGTCACCATAGCCTCTACAGACCTAGTGACCTAGGGTGTTATAGAAGGAGAAGCCATTGTTTTATACTCCATCCAACACAGAGAAAAAGAGAGTTCCATTGACAAATTGTGCATGAAGTCTCACCAACTTGGGTCTAATTTAAAAGTTTTAGATCAAGTTGAGTTAGTCCTAGAGATGGAAAAATAAGAATAGGGAAGTGATGAAGACACACAAAAAAATTTTTTAAGCCCTCATCCTAAACTAGTGATGATCCTAGTAGTTGACTCCCCACTGGCACCATTCATCACTACTACAAGGCCATCCTTAGCATCTACAACTTTGGTAAGTTTCAAAAGTAGGCCCCTTCTTTGGATTGTAGACCAAGTGAAGGAAAAGAAGGATGTGATGAGAAAAATATGGGATATTGATATAGCCCAGATTATTCAAAAGCAAAGGGCCAAGCCCCCAAATAAGGCTAGGATGCATGTTAGAATCACACTTACTAACATAAGGGAAAGAAGTGTTGAAGTAGCCATTCATCTTTTGAATGCACTGAATAAGGATACTTCCATGGAAAACTATTACATCTACCATTATAATATTAGGGAGCCATCAAATAAAGAATTGAAAAATACTTCAGAAGTTGTAGCTAACATGGTGACACACATAATGGATAAAGATAAATCCATCATGGAGGAATTAAAGGCAAAAAAATTAGGCTACGATCTAGTACTTGTAAAATTTATTCAATGAACCCTAGGTGGTGACTCCAACATCCATATAGGATCTTGACCTTTCCCATATCCCCCTTAGAACACTAGACATCACTCATGGTGAAGATTTAAAGATTAGAGGATGGGAAATAAAATATTATCAATAGGACTTGATATCCTGAGGCCAATAAATAATCCATATAGCTATGGAATGGTTAGATGATGAGATGTATAGGTGAAGAGAGTGTATCTCCCTATCATCTATTTATGATTTTGATATCAGAAGTTGTGAGTCACTTAGGCCCAAAATAGATGAAATATTTAAAATGGGTAAGAATATTTTAAAAATAGAAAATATTATCTCTCTAGATAATATTAAGATACCTAGAGAATTCCAATTCTCCATAAATCATAGGCTCACCATGCTTAAGGATGGTGCTTTTGATTTAAAAGAAGAAGAGCAGTCTCTCAAAACTATGAGAGAAGAGATTGAGGCCACTCTAAGAGCAATGCTAAGGCTGGATGGTGTGGCGGAACTAACAAAAAAACTATTGGAAAAGGATCTAAAGGATCTCATTGATTCACCTCATGAAGCTTTTAATGGTAAAAAAATATAGGACTTGGTATCTCTCAAAAAATCCTATGACAAGTTGGAGGCATTGATATGAAAAAAATAAGGAGTGCTATAGAAAACCAGTAATTGGTTAGAGGAATAAGATGCCAAATTCAAGTACCAGATGGGCCCAAATAGAATGATCCTCACCAATATGATTGAGAATTTTATTACACATAAATAAAAGATAGCAAAGGATGTAGTCATTAATGTGGACTCTACATCATGATGAGATACCCCTGGTTTCTTCCCCAAAAAGGGAATCATCCCATACATCCCTTTCTCTTCTTGTCCTGTTAGTCTTTTTATCTCTTTCCTTTTGAGGAACTTTTAAATTTTGTGTGGTAGGGGCACATCCCTTTTAGAATTTGTTTTTTTAAGGAAAGGACATTTTTTTTTGCATAGGTGGACAAAGGTTTGTAGTATTTTATGTTTTGGTTTCATGTTCCAAATGACTACCATAAATAAACATACACCAAACAACCAATCTATTTAGCTTATGAAAAGAAACACTGCATTTGAACAACAAGACAAAATGGAAACCATGAACATATTGTATTCATTCACTAGGAAAATATTGATCACAACACATTTATTTAAAATTAGATATCATAATACAGTCTATAGAAATGACTATGTAACAAGGGAACATTATAGATGATCTCAAATCTTGCCAACAATTTTACAAATGAAATCAATTTGGCATCAAGGCACTATATAGGGATGACTCTTTGAGTTATTCTCTTTTACACTCAAATTTTTAGCTAAACTTTGTAAATGGATAAACCCCCTCTACTTATACAATTGCATAACCATACTTGTTATATTATATAAAGATACTCCAATTAGAATATTCCTTCATAGGTCTGGAGTTGGTTGTAACAAACTTGATTCCTTGGTCCTGTAATTGTGCTCTTGTGATGATGAAGGATATGATTTCCTATTATAGAAGAATATTTATAGTTATGTACATGTAAAATAATTTGATCTTAAAAATATAGAAATCATTTATGGAGATTCTAAGTGGGACATTAGTGCTAAAAGTTGATAATAACACCATATTTATACTATATAAGGTATGATTATATTATCGAAGAGGAATTATGACACCTAGATCATGTTAGCATAGATGTATGATATTACATTATTTAGTTCACTATTTAGTTGTTATTAGGAGACATGGTTTTGTAACCATTACATAGTTATAGTTATGTAACTAGTTTTATATTGTATAAATTCACATTTTGACATTGAATAAAACATCAAGCCTTCATTCTAGATTTTAATTTAGTATCAGATCAATACCGTGATGAAAAATAGAAGTGACCAAGAGCTTGATCTATGTAGCAGAGCATTGAATCATAATCACTAACTATGGAAGACTCAATGCCTAGAGACTATGGTGACCATAGAAGTAATAAAATCCTAATAAAAGAGTATAGTTTGGAATTCACTTGGGAGTAGATGTGAACTATTGGTAAAGCATTTGATGCATGTAGAACTAGAAGAAGCCAAAAAAAACCTAATCGATACTCTTCACACATATCCAAGGGTTGTGGGAAGTGTGATTGTAGAAGTAGATAGAAAGGAAAATGTAATGCACATACAGTCAAGTGATTTCCTCTTCGTAGAATACACCAAGGAAGTTAGTTAGGAAATTTGCTTGCAAGGTGTAGAAAAAAGATGCATTGAAGAAGAATCAAGGATCTTTATATCATAGAACAACCAAGAAGAAATGAGTTTATGAAGAAGAAGAAGACACAAACTACTAGTAGAAGATAAGTATATTGTGCAAAAAACCATCCAAACCCAAAAATGCAACCACCAAGAAAAAAAACAAAACTACAAGCTTATAGCAAAGGTCCCTCTTACCAAGAAGTGAAAGAAGAAGGTAGCATTTTTTCAAGGTACATTTTTATACAAAATTCTAATGCATAAAATATTGATTTGATTGAATAATTTTGTATAAATAAAGTAGAAAAAAATGTTTGCACCCAAACTACTCTTGTCTAATGCCCAACTTCTCAAAGGGACAAATTTTCCATGTGGAAGATGAAAATGTGAATGATTCTTCAATTCAAATAATTATGGGGCATCATCACTGATGTGATGACCCATCCTATTAGATTTTATGAGTGAATAAAATATGATAGGTTGAAAGCAAAATCCCTTACATTGATCACACTCAATATCATCAATGATGTTTAACCTCATATTCAGGATGCATCAATGTCAAAAAAGGATTGGAACATTATGTCCACTATTTATGAGGCAAAGAATTAGATGAAGATTTTCCATCTCTAGTCCAATATTTACACTCTCAGTATGAAAGATGGAAAGAAAGTTGAGGAGTTCTTATGCTAGGTAGTAGAACTATGATCAGAATTAATTTCACTTGCAGAAATGATCAAAGATAAGATATTGGTTTTTATCACATTAAGAGCTCTCCTCTCTCAATTTTGAACATTTTTCACAACACTAAACATCACAAATCAAGTAGTGTCTTTCAAATAACTAGTGAATTTACTTCAATAAGATGAATTCATCCAATCCATGTAAGAAGAGTTCAAGGATAAAGCCCTAATTTGTAATAAACATGGTCCAAAGTTCTTGAAAGGACCACCAAAGAAGTCACAGTTATAAAATAAGTCTAAAAAGGCAAAAATATGGTGTCAATTTTGTTGAACCAACACACATAACACTAATAACTACTGGTATAATGTATTAACACAAGGCTCATCTAGTCAAGATGTCACACCCATTAAAGATGATTTACATAAATAAAAAAGACATCATCAGTGATAAAAGTAGTGTATATATGTAATGGCATAACATCAACAAGATGATGAATTTTAATAGGAGGTACTCATAAAAGTAAAATGTAGTGGTGCATATAAATACATAGGTATTATCTCCTAAGCCTCATCACAAATGAGCAAATTTTGGTTGATCGACTCTATTACTAGAAAGCATATGGTAGGATGAAAACAACTAGTTGATTCACTAATGACTCAACCCACTAGAGATCAAGTCTAAATTTCAAACAATAAAGAGTATGTTGGAGAAGGAATTGGATAGTTACCATTCCTCTTGGGACAAGAAATTGTACTCTCACAAAGGTATTATATGTCCCTGGCTTGACACCAAATATCTTGTCTATAAGTCAACTCTTGAATCATAAGGTTAAGGTAGAGTTCATGATCAAGAATGGCACAAAATATTGTCTCCTCTCACAAGGGTAAGGTAATTTCTAGATATTTTTAAGGATTAATTATTTTCCATAGATGCAGTTTTATTTGATGATGTTGTTCTCTTTGCCTCTATGGCAAAATCTACTACACTATCACATTATTGATATGGGAACATTTTTATTGGTTTTTTGTACTAGCTTATCTCTAAGGAAATGGTCTATGGACTTCCTTAGTTATCTCATTACTTGAATGTATGCCCATATGCCTTGTTATAAAACAACATAGGGTTCCATTCAAGTTGAGTTCCTCACAAGCCAAGGATCATCTCAATGTGGTATATACTGATCTATGTGGACCCATGCCTACTTACTTCTAAGGATTCAAGTAATTCTAGTTGTTTATTTGTGATTTATCTCATAAGACATGGGTGTTATTTCTCAAGAATAAGAGTGAATCCTTAATTCATTTTAAGTTCTTCTACCAGCTTATTGTTACCCAGTTGGGGAGGCCTCTTTGACTCTTACATTTATACCAAAGGGGGAATTCACATTAAAGGAATTCTTGGCATTCTTAAAGTAAAATGGCATAAAACAACACCTAATTAATCCCTACATACCCTAGTAAAATGGAATATTAGAGTGATGAAATATTTATCCATAGAGATGGTTCCTTGCATGCTTTCTACTATGAATTTGAATGTGTCATTTTGGGTGAAAGTAGTTCAGACATCTTATATCTTCTCAACAAGGGCCCTACAAATATCTTGCAAGATAAGACACCAGAAGAGGTATGGAGTGGTCATAAACATTTGATTTCTCATATTAAAGTATTTTTCTATACATTTTATATACATTTCCCTATTAAAAAGAGGAAGAAGATTGAATATAAGACACTCTAGTGCTTTTTATTAGGGTATAGTACTACCTAAAAAGCATATTATCTCTTGTATCCCGAGACATAGAATATGTATGAAATTCAAGACATGGTTTGTGATGATTCATCATTTGACTCATTTCCATAGAAGGATTCAAAATATACCACCTCTCATAGACTATTGCCATAGTTAGATGATGAGAATGAATAATCTTGTCACAAAAAAGGCTAGTTGTAAAGACAATTATTCATTAATATTAGAAATATGGAAGATAATTCTTCACCAAATCAAAAACAACATCGATGTCCAAAATGGGTAGACAACACCATTAGGGACTCACACATAAAAATTTAATCCAAATACTTCATCAGGAGTTTAGACCAAAAAATAGGCAAGAAATGAAGTTAACTTCACACTAATGAATTTAGTAGTTAACAACAACGAACTAGAGATAGTTTGATAATCTTTATGTCAACCTTAGTGGAAGAAGGCCATGGATGATGAATATGATGCCATCATCAAAAATGGTATAATGGATTAGCAAGAATCAATTTTTAATTTCTCTCTCATCTATATAGTCAGAATACCATGCCATATGAGGAGCTATGTGCAAATCAATTTGGTTACATTGCATTCTATCTGACATAGACATTCCTAAAGATTAGTCACAAATTCTTTTTACAATAACTAGGGTGTGTTAAATCTTGTTAGGAATCTATTATTTCATGAAAGGACCAAATGCATTGAGTTCCAGTGCCACTATATTTGAGAATAATTTTTGAAGGACCACATTCAACCCTAGTACTACCCAACATATTAACAAATAGAAGATATACTCACCAAGACACTTGGAAAGGTTAAATTTGATTTGTTTTAAGAGTATATTTGTAACAATAATGTAATAAAGGGGGGAATGTTATCATAGATATATGATTATTACATTGTTTAGTTGTTTTTAAGAGACACAATTCTATAACTATTATGTACTTAAATTTAAGTAATTGGTTTTATGTTATATAAATTCACCTTTGGAAATTGAATAGAACATCAATCCTTCATTCTAGATTTTAGATCCTATTTACGACATCATGATCAACTTTTGTGCTATTTTTTAGCCTCTAGATCATCCATGTCAGTTAGTTTCTAGCTAATTATTCATTTTTGTCATTTATTACTACTTTTGGAAATATCACATTAGGTCAACTCTCATAAAAATTAGTGGTTGTATTTATTTCACATTTATACCTTGATTTACTATACTTAGACCTTTTAACAACCTAGGGCTTAAACTATATAACCTTTAAACTTTAAAGCATTTGGTGAACCTGAATTAATTCAAACATATTACTTAAAACCATAGTGTACCATTAGGGTTTCCCTCATTATTTATAGAATTGGCCCAATCTTTAGTTTGTATCCTTTCATCATTATTATCATGATTATTTCATCTTCTTCTTTAGTACAAAATTTGGTGGTTTTTTTCTTTGCATACTTATCGCCTAAAATTTGTAGAAATATGAACATGTATGTCACTCCTCTCATGGATCATGTTAAAACTAAACTTTTTTTACACATTGGTCCACCTCACCTTGATCCCAATTCTATGGAGAGTATTTTTACATGGATTACTTTGAGTTACACCCAATTACTACTCGATGATAGAGATATTAGAGGAATCCTTTTGTTCTTCTTCCATCGACACCAATTAATTGCCTTTGCTCACATCCTACCTCTAATATTTGCCCTTGGAAAATAGTAAATCCTAGAGTTTTATTTGTAACTAGATAGAACATGATGCCACCTCAACGTATATATGAAACAACATAATCCCACCATCCTTCCTCATACATAAAATAATACAATGGGACCTATAGATTAACATAAGTAATTTGATATTGTGGATGAATTGAGAAATAAACCAACTAAGATTTATATATTAGAATTACTCCAAAAGGAAACCATTTTCAAATATATTCTTTTTCAAAAACTCAATCATACATCTTTTCCTCATGACACACACACATATATTTATTAATTTTCATCTATCGTGAACACTACCAAGGACATTGAGGATGTTATATCTTTTACGAATGACGATTTTTCCTCATAGTTAATTATTGATCAAAATATACCACTCTTCATTCAAACACAAATCAAGACAACTAATATTAAATGAGTTATAATTGATAGTGGTTTAGGACTTAAAATATGAAACCTCACATTTGTATAGAATATGGGGGTTGATATAGCATCCATTCAGAAGACATATAAGAACATTCAAGGTTTTTATGATAATCCTAGACATGAATTAGATTCTATTACATTATATATTATGGTTAGGCCAAAAACCATACCTACACTATTATAGGTGATGCCTAATCATTTACACTATAACCATTACTTGGGAGACATTGAATACATGCTATGGAGGTCATACCCTCTACCTTACACAAACGCATCAAGTTATTACATGATGGATAATTATACACTTATCTAACATATGATCAACCATTTAGATATTGTAAAGTCATTGAGCCTACCACCTTGACTACAAATTTATATGGGACACCTCATGTTCTCATAAAATCCCCACCTCACAAGATTCTAATAGAGTAGATGCATACATATGAGGTTGGGAAATCTAGAACCAATATTCCTACACCCATTCAAGATCCTCCTATAAGACATTTACCTTCCCCCATGATGGAGGAGGACCCTCATACAACATAGTTATCCCCACCCATGATATATGATTGGATTCACACAATATATTTACCATTACTTATTACTTTAGTGGAATTATATATCTAAAACTCTAATATAGATTCCTAGGCCACCACAGGGGATGATCCAACACCGATTGACATTGATGACAATTTATGTAGATTGAGATTCACACCATTATGCCTTGGAGAGTATATAGATGATTCCAATACACTCATGCATTTTCCCACATAGGAAAAACCACTATTTTATAGTGCTACATCTATAGGAATAGCCACTCAATTATAGTTATAGGTATATTCCTCCATACACTTAGTAAATACATTACATCTATGGATAGTGACCTAGTTAGACATATTTAGGAAGGTAGTTCACAAGATACACCACATTATATGCTATAGATATTACTTGATAAAAAATTGATGGAATTACCAAAAGTTCATCACAAATCCATTATTATATTATCATATTAGGATGGTATACCCTTTTTTAATTTTCAAAAACATACAGGACATGATACAAATAGATGTTTAACATTACAATAAAATTTTAATAATTTCAACTCTTAGGGCACTATATAGATTTCACATCCTGCACCTCTACCAGTTAAAAGTTACATAATGGAATATTTGTTGACACAAATATTCATAAATGATCCATTGACTATCCATGTTTTTATCCAATATTGATGCATCACTCATGTCAACATAGATGAGGATTTAGATCTAAACACTTACACATTGGCATTCTTATAACACATAAGACATCAGGAGAGTAAGATATAACATTTTATACATTATAAATATTCCTTATGACATATCACACTATTATTTTTATGTGTCCCAAAGGTGGGAAACATATTAATCTTCATCATCAAAAAAAACACTCATATACAAGTTACACTTGGGAACACATGATTACATGCAATGGATGCCATAGTTGATCACTTAGATAGATGATTAACTTTAAATAATGAGGGATTTACTATTCATATTTTACAATATGGATTATATGAGAATCACATATTTTTTATAGATACCCCATAGTCTAATGTGGTTTACCCTAGGATTGCACATAAAGATTCTTACATGTAGAGTTGCATGCTATTCAGATGCATAGAATCTAGACTAACACCAAGGGAAGGCTACACTTATATAGATAACATGGTATGCTGATCATGATGATGATGATTTATTTGAGTGTGGGTATATTCAATATCTAACATTGGATGACCTCCCACTAGATCTAGCATTTGATTATCCACATCCCATGGATATGCTCTTAGGTCTATAAAGATATTACACTTCATTTTTACATAATCTCATTTATTCCCAAAATTTACTTGTACATAGATTATTTTATTCTTTCTCCTTGTATATAGTTTCATTTTCATTTTTTTTTTACATATATTATATCTATAAAATATAACAAAAAAATATAATATACCCAAAAAACATAAAAACATTCAAATATTTTATCAAAAAGTAAAAATTATAGATTTTATGTATTTTCATGTTTACATGTCTTATACTTGTTAGGTACTACATATGATATATATGTTACTATATTTAGTTTTATCATACATGAATTCTTCACTTATTCTTTTAGATTGTTCACAAATGCTTACAGAACCCAGGTCTACCACATATATCTAGATTTGATACTATATACCCATTGGGAGCACATACATAGGTTCCTCATTTGACACATTCACCCATTTAGTGGCATAATAACATAAATTATATTGATAGGTTACATATTTATATACTCTATATCACATATTTATCATTTTTTATATATTTATACTAATCATCCTAAACTACACAATTTTTTTGCTAATTAATACTACTCTAGACCTAGTTTATGTATATCTTTTCTCTTATACATATTTGTACATGTTCATACATAATTTAATTTATATATTTAATTATTTATACTTTATTATGTCTCCATTCTTATACATATATTCAAGGTAATTTGAATATGCTATTTGTATACATCATTATGCCACTTCCTTTCATTGTATGCATGCTTTGGACATGTGCCCATGTCCTTGTGTGTACTTTCTTGATTAAGTAAGAAGACATTTAAACATTTCATTCCATTTGGATCCATGATTTTTTTTTTGCATATGTGGACATTGTAACAATTCATTTTATGTATTTATTTCTTATATTTAGTGACATATGCCCATGTCCCTTGCATGGTGTCTGCTTGGCCTAATTTGCATACCTCATGTATTTTGTATGTATGTTTTCATGTATACATCATGGACAAGACAATTATCTCTTGATTGTTACACACTAAAATTTTATATTCCATGAAGGACCTCATCCATCTCCCCTTCCTACTTGGGTGCCTTGATGGACATCATGCCCCAACCCCTATGTAATTACATAATTTATTCCTCAGATTTATTATTGATACACATGCTTACATTTTTATATCTTTCTTGACAATATTGTAAACGATAGATATAATATACATCTTACATTACCAAATTATGCTAATATTATATTACATTTTAATTTCATGCATACACATTATATTGGTTTACTACACAAATATAATATATGCTCAAGCTAACAAACATCATGTAAATATTTTTCTTTTAAGGACAATTATTTCATAGGTTCAACGACTCCTCTTAAAAGAGGGGGAATTAATAAAGGTTTTTCAAAGATATTAGGCCATCCAAGTGAACTCAAAGTATATTTTGTAACATGTAGGCACAAAATACAAAGCTCAGTGTAAAATAGTTAGACAAAGATTAGAGTCAGTTTGGTAGAAAAAACATAGTTGGACATTAGTATCAAAAGTGGACACTGGTGCCATAATTTTAATATCTAAATTATGGTTCTACTATCCATTATACCAAGAAATAGGAAATTATATAATTTCCATAAAGGCACATTAGTTATAGTCTAGGTTTTCACAAATTTAGTTATAGATAATTAGTTTTTTATCTATTTTACACAGAATCATACTAGTTTGCTCAGATTTGGGGTATCATGCACAACATGATCACTCCTATTTTAATTTGATATATTTAGATACATATTATTACAACTCGATCTAGAATCCATATGTGCAAATGTCTACTTTGGGGGCATGTGCATGACACATTATTCTTATATGGTCAATTTTACACTAAATAATCAAATGCAATGGAAAAATCCATGTCATTCTCTCTACACACTAGACACCATATTATATTTATGCACTATATTGATACCTTAATCCATCTGTAGTGGTTAAAATTACTACATAATCCCTGAGCTACATACCCAAGTGCCTAAGAGGCCCCTAGGCTGATTTTCATTCCAAAGTTCCCAAATTGCCATATAGTCATTATATATAGATTTAGTTATAGTCGTACAACTTTAGTTACATTGTAAAATTTAACTATAAATGCATCTACTACACATGGTTAGGAAATGATGGAGTCAAAGCCTATTTAGTTCTTAAGACACATACATAAGAGGGTTAGACAAGCCATCAGTCTAATCCAATATATTCATAGGCCATGATCCACCAAACATGGGTGGGAAATGATGGAGTTAATGCAAACTTAATTTCTTGAGCCATACACACATGTGGATTGAGTAAGCCATTCAAATTAGTCCATGTTATTAACTAATTAATCACTATCTACACATGTACACAAGATGTCACCAAGTTTATGAATTGGTTCACATACCCAATGAGGTGTATTCATTCTTTTCCTCTCTTTTATCTCTTTACTCAGTTTCATCTTTGCTTTTGATATCTCTTAAGTAAGGATTGATTTATGCATGTTTCATTTTTAGGATCGTAATGGAACATGTTTCACATTCTCATATCCAAATTCATAGGCTTCACCTCTTAGGTATTTCTATATATATTTATTTTTATTTATCCTAGTAATTTCACTTTTTAACATTTACATAATAAAAGGGGGGATGCAAATGTATTCATTTGAAATGTCACTTGAGTTTTAAGAGTGTTACTTGATACCACCCATCCTAACTTAGTCCTAGACCTATCTTAGGGCATATTTAGATAATTATCTAGATTTCATGTGGGATACACACATCCTTATAAATATCAAAATCAATTGCATATCCTTCCTTAGGTATTTAGTCCCTTACTACCTTAGGTTCTTCCATTTGGACATTACTGCCATAACCTAACACTAACACCACAATGCTAGTGTCCTAGTTCAACATTATTATTCTTTTCCCTCATTTTATCCCTAATAGATATCTATTCAATCCTAAAAACACCTAGGGTTGGCCTAGAATTATTTTAAACCCCACACAAGCACTAAGATCAGTATATATAAATGACTCTTAACCCTTTTCTCACTAAATTTAAATAAACACAAACAGGCTTAGAACAAGTTATGAACAATCAAGGTTATTGGTTTGTATTCTACCCTAGTTTTGTATACATTCATGTACAACCATCCCAATATTAGAATTAAAAAAATTATAGTCTCAAGCATCTTTCAAATCACTCAAGTTGACACTCATACTAGCATTCCTTTACACTTACATCAAACACTTAGGTGAGAGAACTACATCAGGATTGATCCCTCCTCAGAGTATTGGTATGTAGCCAAATCTCAACACAAAAAGGTGTTGAGGATGTGTAGCATACCCCACTAGCTCCTTTTTCTCATGGTGTTCATTTAATCCCTTGAAAGAATGAAAACATAGGCTTTTCAAAGTAAAACTACGCTACAAGAAAAATTATTGTTCATACATACTTGAAATTTGGACCAGATATGGAACCAGACCTGATCTACAAAACCCAAAATTATTTATAGATATTTTGATTGGGACACTAGCACCAAAACTAAAAAATAGTTATATAATTCTATTTTCTAAGCTATGGCACTATTGCCCACGAGGAATTCTAACACCTAGATACTGTTTACGACACCCTAATCAACTTTTGTGCCACTTTTCATCCTCCAGATCATCCATCTTAGCCATTTTCAAGATAATTATTAATTTATGTCATTTATTAATATTTTTATAAATATTACATTAGTTCAATTATCATACAAATAATTGGTTATATTTATTGCATATTTTTACCTTGATTTACTATAGACAAACCTTTTAACAACCTTGGCCTTAAAATTTATAACCCTTAAAAGTTAAATCACAATACATGTCAATATCTATATAAATGACTAATATTCACTTTCAATTATGTAATCTTGATCAACATTAAAAAAAACTCATCTTTCTAATTTATTTCTATGTCTATTTCTAATGTTGACATTATTTTGAATAATTAAAACAAGGCCTCTCCTTTTATAATTCCACAACTTCCACTATCACCTCATTTTCTTAACATTTAATGTCAAATATAAATTTTCTTATTTTAAATATATTTGTTATATATGTTAATAATATAAATTAAAAAAACACATTAATTAAAATATATACACTATAAATATGAGACAGGACATTGATCCACTCCAAAATTTTCCAAAATATTTTGAGATTGATCATACTCTACAACAATGAATATAGGAAATTAAATTGAATAACTAAACCAATTCCTTATCTTCACTAAGAATTCTAACTAATTTTCTTAAAATTTGATGTCAAATCTAAACTTTCTTATTTTAAGTATATTTGTTATATATATTAATAATATAAATAAAAAAACACATTAATTAAAATATGTACACTATAAATATGAGACAGGACATTGATCCACTCCAAAAATTTTGAAAATATTTTGAGATTGATCATACTCTACAACAATGAATATAGGAAATTTAATTGAATAACTAAACCAAGTCCTTATCTTCACTAAGAATTTTATCTAACATACAATTTGGAGTTTTACCTTACTTCATTGTATTTATCACCATTTGAGAGTCATCTTTTACTATCAAATATTTTAAAACTTTATTTAAAGCCAAAATAATACTTTTTATCTTTTTATAAATTATTTGTTTCCTTTAGAATAAAAATGATCCTCCATATTTAAGAGTTCATTTATGTTCTCAAACCAAGCATACCACTTTACCTTTCAAATATTTATTCTTAATTCTCCATAAATATTAAATTTAACCAACCTTTATATTATAATATATCATCTCACCTCCATTATCCTTTTAATCAATACAAATGACCTGATATATTCCATATTTTAATCACTAAGGAACTTTCAAAGAAAGTGTTTTCTGTAGAACTTAAACATCACTGATTAATTTTTAGAGATACTAAAATTTTGGAAAATAAAATATATTCCACCCTTTCCTAATAATGTTCCTAGACTAATTAATTTCCTTTAAAAATCTTATTATTTCTTTCATGGTAAATATTACATATCAGATTCATTTGAACTACCTTCCAAAGTGTGCCTAATTTATTTATTACTAAAGGTCAACCATAAAATGCTTTATTAACCATTCTCATACTTTAACACAATTGATCAAGACTATATAAAATAAAATTAAACATATTTAGAGCATATGTATAAGGCAACAATAAATTTTGAATTGATTGACCCTCTTATTTATATAAGGAACACTTGGAGGTATCAAAAATTATCATTCATTGAAAAAAATCCTAAGATATAAATTTATATTGACATGATAAACATGTAAAGTAAAAATATTTATGAGTAATAAAAACATTCCAAATTAACTTATCTACCCATTCTTATTCCCAATATAAACCTCTAGCTACACACTAATAGCTTTCCTTAGCATGTAGACCATAAAATTATCTCATATTCATCGAAGAGTATCATCCAATCATTTAAAATGAATATTTATTATCATGATAATATAATTAAATATATAAATAAAATTTCATAGTGAAGGTGGAGGATTTGTTTAAGGGAACAAAATTTTAATTTTTGAATGGTTGGGAAGATACTAAATAAGAGAGGGCCAAAGGGAAATCTAATGATATAGCTAGTAAGTGCATAAGAAACACTATGAGAAGGATACTAAAATCAAGGACACATATAATAGTGCACATGGGCATAAAAATAATATGGAAAAAAAGTAAACACCCATTTAGGTACATGTTACACCCTTAACCATTGGTGTGTCTAGGGATATGTGTAGTCGACTTGTGGATTGTATAACCCATTTGAATTTTATTTTACATTTATTTATAAATTCATATACTTAGTAGGTAATATTATGGGTGGCACATGGCCATGTTAGACTATATATATGATGTAGGGTTAGTTATTAATCATCATATTTGAGTTTTCATTCTTATTGAAAGCATTTGGGAGGTTGCCCCCTTGAAGTGGCTTATATATTATTAATATTTTATATTATATTTACATATAATTTTGTATATATACTTATTTTGTGAATTAGTATCATTATAAATGGTATCAGAGCATCGATTTGGGCCATAATCAAGTCAAAAACCCTAGATTTTGAAATTTGGAGATATCTTGAAAATGGGTGCAAATTTATTTATAATGCTTTTACTAGAGTTGTGAAATAATTAAATTAAGTTTCCATTAAAATTTTAGATCATTTGGATTTGTGTTTCAAAATTTATCACCATTTTAGGGTTTTTTATAAATTTGCTCCATAGCTCACAATTTGTACAATTTTTTATTTTTTTATATTTTTGGAAACCTTGAAAAAAAATATTTTAGGTGTATTATTTGATATTTTTTATTTTAGGCCTAAATATTTTTAAAAAATTCAAGGTCAAAGTTGGGTCAATAGGGAAAAATAAGCTTCATCATCAAGCCTTTGTATGGATGGTCCTAACACCTACAAATGAGGGAAAGGGAAAGACACCCATATAACTCCTTTAGGGGATGACATGGAGTCTGAATCAGTTGATATGATTTCTCAAATCTAGTCAAATATACATGGCCTAATGTAAAAGGATGTGTAAGTCAAAACTCAAATATCAATAATACAATCAAACCTTAATGACATGAACAATCAAGTGTATCAAATCATGACATAGTTGGATACCATTTCATCTAATTTAACACTCAATAAACCTTCATTTTTTCCTTCTAGTAATCCTCCTCTTAATACTAACATAACCAATATGGGGGTAAAATTTATGTTGCCAAAATTAGACTTGCACATGTTTGATGATAAGGATCCACTCACTTGGATCACTCAAATTCAGAATCTATTTACTTTACACCAAATTGCTAGCACTCAAAAGGTGGTTATGGCATCTCTATGTCTAGAACCTCAACCATTCATTTGGTTTTGTGCTTAAAAGAAGATGGGTTCTCCTATTACATGGTCAATATTCTTTGATGAACTGATGTCTCATTATCAGAATAATGTTTCTAAAAACTACTTTAAAAAATTATCCAAACTATGAAAAATAGGAATGGTGAAGGATTATATTCATCAATTTCAAAATCTATCCTTACATATGGAGGATATCACTAAGGCAAATCTGACTAACCTTTTTCTAGGTGGACTAAAAGATAGTATTTGATTGGAGGTTCATATTTTAACCCCACAACTATTTCTAAATTTATAACAAGGGCATACTTGCTAAAAGAAAATGAGATGATCAAACATCATCCTTTCACTACTAGTAGGGAAAGCACCTTCCCAACTCCATCATAGCCTTAACCTACTAGATTCACACCACAATAAATTTAGGAGAAGCGTGTCAAAGGGTTATGTTATGGTTGCGATATTAAATGGAGAAAAGGTCATTAATGTGCTGAAAAGAAGCTATTTTACATTGAAAGGGATGATGAGGATGAAGATGATGAGGAAGCATCAGTTGAGGGTTTTGAAGGACCTAAGGATAAAGCTGTAGAATCTCAACCTACTATCTCCTGTCATACACTTACAAGTATTTATACTCCTCATACTCTTAAGGTGGTGGGTTCCATTAAGAAACAAAAGGTCACAGTGTTAATTGACTCAAGTAGTACACATAATGTCATCAATAATAGGTTGCATACTCATTTGAATTGTTTCATCTACCTAGCCCCAAAATTTCAAGTCATGATTGTAGATGGTGGTACATTTAATTATTTTGGAAAATTCCATAGTATTAAGTTAGTAATGGGGGACTATTTGATAGATTCTTCTATGTTTATATTCTTATGGGTGGGACTAACATTGTTTTGGGATTATAATGGCTCACCACATTGGGTACTATTGAGATGAATTTCCATGAACTAGTCATGCATTTTGATTCTAAAGGCAAGCCAATGGAACTATGGGGATTAAGATTTAAATATCCAAAAATGGTTAGTTCACATAAGATGACCAAGATGATAGAAAAAGGTTCTAAAGGATTTATGGCATGCTTATTTTCCATTGATGTTCAAAAAACTAAGGAGTCTACCCATCCTGAGTCACAATATATATTGGATGAGCACTAAGTTGTTTTTGGACCCATGTTAAAAGGTCTTCCTCCTATTCATACTCATGATCATTCCATTTTACTCATTCCTAAAAGTACACCACCTAACATCAGACCATACAAATATACTTATGCCCAAAAGAGTGAAATTGAAAAAATGGTAGAAGAGTTGTTAGAGGTAGGTACCATTCACCATATCCAAAGTGAATATTCATCTCTAGTAGTCATGGTACAAAATAAGGATAAAACTTGGAGGATGTGCCCAAATTATAGAGAGCTCAACAAGTTCACTATCAAAGATAAGTTTCTTATTCTTGTAATAGATGATTTTTTAGATGAATTACATTGTGTTATTTATTTTACCAAATTAGATCTTCACTCAGGGTATCATCAAATCTAGATCCATGAGGAGGAAATTCCTAAAATAGCCTTCCATACTCGTGAAGGCAATTATGAAATTTTTGTCATGCCTTTTGGTCTCACCAATGCACCATCCACCTTCTAGAGTTAATATAGTTTTTAATCCATTTTTTAAAAAGTTTGTACTTGTGTTTTTTGATGACATCCTTATTTATAGAAAAAATTGGGAAGACCACTTGCATCATGTGAAATAAGTACTCTCAATTATTGAGAAACATCATTTATATGCTAAACCATCCAAATGTGATTTTGGAGTTCAAGAAGTGTAATATTTAGGGAATATTATATCACATGAGGGAGTAAAATTTGATCCTAAAAATATCTATTCATGGAGTGGTATATTTCCAAGACACTTAAGAAACTAAGGGGATTTTTGGGGTTAACTAGTTATTATAACAAATTTATCAAACACTTTGGTAGTATTGTAGCAATGCTCACTTATTTTTTGAATAAATACTCCTTCTAATGGATTGATATAGCTACCAAGGTATTTGAACAACTGAAAATGTCTTTGTACACCACCCTAGTATTGGCTAATCTAGATTTTTCTAAAACTTTTGTGGTTGACTATGATGTATCTAGATATGGTATGGGTGTAGTACTCATGTAAGAGGGTAGGCCCATTACCTTTGAAATTAGTCAAATGAGGGGTAAAAATAAGCTTAAACCCATTTATGAGAAAGAGATGATGGATATTATACATGCATTCAAACAATGGAGACATTATTGGTTGGGTTGTCACTTTCAGGTAAAGATTGTTTATGATAGCCTTAAATATTTTTTGGAACAAAGGTTATCCTCTAAAGAACAACAAAAATGGGTGAAAAAAATGTTAGGTTTTGATTTTTAAATAATATATAATAAAGGAAAATAAAATGTGGTGGTTGATGCACTATCTAGAAAAGATGAACCAATTAAGGCATTATTATATGCCATGTCTATTTGGCAAGTAGACTAGCTTAAGAAAGTAAGGGAAGAATGGGAGAATGATAGTATTACCCATACATTGATTCATAATCTATAATAGGTTTATAATGGGATTAAAAAATTTACATGGAATGGGAATGCATTATGGTACAAAGATAAATTATATCTATGTCAAAATTATTTTCTCAAATAGAAAATCCTTCAAGAACTTCATGCATCTCCACTTGGTGGTCAGTCAGGGTTTTTGAAAACCTATCATAGAGTCAATAAGGATTTTTTTTGAAATGGAATCAAGGGTTATGTATAGAAATACGTGGTTTAATGTATGGTATATCAGAAAAATAAAGGTGAAACTATTAAAACCTTAGGTCTTTTACAACCCTTATCCATCCCTAGTCAACAATGTGGAGAGGTGTCTATGGATTTCATTATTGGGTGACCATGATCTGAAGGTATAAATATTATCATGGTTATTGTGTATAGACTCAAAAATTATGATCATTTTTGTTCTTTATCTCAACCATTGATGGCTAGTATAGTATCTTCTGCCTTCCTTAATATAGTTCAAAAATTGCATGCTACTCCCAAGATTATTGTTAGTGATCAAGATCCCATATTCACTAGTAATTTTTGGATATAATTATTTATATTTTTGGGAACCCAATTGACTCATAGATCATCCTATCATACTCAATCTGATAGACAAACTAAGGTAGTAAATAAGTGTTTGTAAGGGTACCTTCATTGTTTTGTGTCAGATAAACAAGATAAATGGGTTCAATGGATGCCCTTGGCTGAATGGTGGTATAATACTTTAGTGCATAAATCATCCAAAATGTCTCCTTTTATGGAATTTTATGGATACAATATTCCATCCCTCACTTCACCCTTGAATACCCACCCAAAGTTACGTGCAAAGGAGGAACACCCTCAACATCAATATGAGGTCCTTGCTAATTTATGTGAAAATTTAGCTTTGGCCGAGAATCACATGAAACAATAGGTAAATCAACACAAGAGTGAGAGGTATTTTGAAATTTTTGAGTGGGTGTTTATTTACTTATTTCCATATAAGCATATGTCTTTAAAGTAATACAAAAATGATAATAATTTGTCTCCCAAGTATTATGGCCCTTATCAGATCTTGTAAAAAATTGGTAGTGTGGCCTACAAGCTAGAATTTCCTCCATCCACTCACATTCATCTAGTATTTCATGTATCCTACCTTAATAAGGTCATTAAATAGAGAGTTACCACTCAAAATAAGTTATTATAATTATATGAGGAAGGTAGAGTTATTCTTGATCCTAAAATGGTCATTTAAACATGCACTACAAAGCTATGGTCTAGACTAATTATTGAGTATCTAATCAAATAGAAGAATCTACCCTCTAAAGATGCTACCTGGGAGGATGAATCATTCATGAAATAAAATCCAAGATTTATTCAGCATTGACGACAACATTTTTTTGAAGGAGAGGGGCATGTTATGCTCTTAACCATTAGCATGTCTAAGGATATGTGTACTCAACTTGTAGATTGCATAACCCTTTTGCATAATATTTTACATTTATTTATGCATTAATATACTTAGTAGGTTGTCCTATGGGTGGCACATGGCCATGTTAGACTATATATAGGAGGTAGGGTTAGTTATTCATCATCATATATGAGTATTCATTCTTATTGAAAGCATTTGGGAGGTTGGCCCCTTGAAGTGGCTTATATATTATTCATATTTTCTACCATATTTCCATATCATTGTGATATACTACTATATATATACTTATTTAGTGAATTAATTTCATTCCAATACATACATGGGTGGAAATATTACTTGGAAAAAGACTAATGAATCACGAGAGACCATATTTTCCATTGGATCATAATATAGAGGAAAATTAAGTGATCTTAGATATTTTAGACTTATACTTTGAAAGAGAAACTCAAACCTAGAGAGTTCATTATTGGTCATATTTAATGGTTTTAAACCAAATATTTATTCCTCAAAGAGTGGGATAATTGAAAGTGGAAGCTTAAAGTCCAACTGAACATAGTGGCCATGGAAAAAAAAGTCTCATCTCCTTTAAAAAATTTGAAGACTACATCAAGACTTTAGTTGAATATCCATGGTTCATGGGTATGTCATACTTGTTTTGACATAAATATAAATTAATTTTTAACCTCAATAATGACTCCATGTATGAGATAATGATGTGGATAAAACTTTGAAGGATTCCCCTAGAGTCTTGGGGGGAATAAATAGTTAAATAAATAACTAATGATATTATTCTACCAATATATCTAGAACTAGTAACAAGATCAAAGTAGAGGTTAGATACAAAAATATTAAAATATACATTTAATATGACAAACCCCACCCAAATTCCATCCTAATGAATTCAAAATATGGACCCTATAGGTAGGAGTTTGACTATGAATGAGATTATGAAATATGAAAGAAATGAAATAGTCTAAGGCATGACTAACTACCTACTAATTTAAATTTAAGGGATTTATGAAATATAAATGTTATATTACTAAAGTTATGGAATAATAAATCAAGTAAAAAATATAATAATATCAAAAACCTATGATTTTTATAAAAATTAAACTATTTGATTATTCTATAAATATAAATGAACTAGATTAGGATGTACTTAGCTAGAAATTGATTGAGATAGATGAGTGATAGACTAAAATTTAGTATCAAAGTTGTGTAGAGTGTCACAAACTAGAAAAAAGAGTTAGAAACCATCTTATATAGTAGCATGTTCCTCTATAGAGTAACATGATATGATAGTGTACTATGGGGAATGATAGTGTCCTCTTACAATAGAAGTAATGAGATTATGGGTACACCTTTGCTTAGTCCTGAGATGCCTATGCTTATGTGGACAAATGTTGGTTAATTGTCTATTCCCTATTTTGATTGATTTTAATGTTAAATCCTAGGCCTCTATGCTTTTAATGGTATTTGAGTAGCATAATTATAAAAGAGTGGTATTAATAGGGTAGGTTGGACATGGCCTCAACACCTCATGTGTTGAACATTGCATACATACCAATACCTTGAAAGGGGATCAAGCCCAATATAGTTATCCCAATATAAATACTAGTGCAAGTGTAAGTGAATGCTAGTATGAGTATCTATTTGAGTGTGACTTGAGACAAGAAATTTAACAAATATGAGCTTTGGGTTGTTTTAGATGGGTGTATACATAAGTAGGGTAGAATAGGGATCAATGATCTTGATTTGCATAATTATTTATGAGTATTTGCATATGATTTCCATCTAATAGATAAGTGAATGAAAGTGGTCTATATATAGCATTTTCATGCTTGTCAAGATGTGAAATAGGTCTATGCTGACACTAGGAATTCTTTAAGGAATGTAAAGATATCTGTTGGGGGAATAAACAACTAAGGGATAGTAGTGTAGTCCCTTGGTCAATAACATAGTGTGATAATGTCTAAAGGTACACACTAATGTCTAGGTGGTATAAAATGGTGAATAAGGGGCTTGGGTTCCTAGGGGGTGGCTAAATGCTACTTTTAGTATATATAGGAATGGGTTGGACTTGCCTAAAAGCTATAAAATGATCAAGAGAGGACCTAAGATAGGTTTAAAGATAAGTTAAGGATAATGTGTTTCAATATACACTAATTGCAATTAAATGACATTTTAGATGACTAAATTCCCCCCTTACTTGAGAAATTAAGATAATTGAAATGACTAAGATAAAGGAAAAGAAATGTACCTAGTCTTACCTCAGAGATGAAGCCTATGAATCTATGTTTGGGTCTATGAAGTGTGCTCCATTACATGTCTTGAAAATGAAACATGAGTGGATCAATTTTTAATTAAGAAACATCACAAGTAAATAAAAAAATTAAGTAAAGAGATGAGATAAGAGGAAAGGAATGAATACACCTCATTAGGTACATGAATTAATGGTAAAACCTTATGACATATTATGTGTGTGTATAATTGGTAATCAAAAAGTGAATAACTTTGATTGGGTCGATGGCTTACCCAATATTCACATGTGGGTGGTTCAATAACTCAAGTTGGCTTTATCATTTCCCACCCCTACTTATTGGATCAAAATCTATCATTAACTTGGGTTCGACTGATGGCTTTTACAACCCTCTTATGTAGGTGGCTTAATAAATCAAGTAATCTATAACTCCATCACTGATTACCCATATGTAGTAGATGCATCTAAAACTAAAATTGAACAATGTAACTAAATTTTTGAAATATAACTAAAATTTTATAGGATGGATCTAGGGCCACTAAAAAATTATTAAATGAAAAATAGATCAGGGGCCACTCAGTCACTTGGGATTGTAGCTTAGGGACTACTTGATAATGGAAATAACTACAAATGAAATAAGGCATCTATCTGGTGTGAACTTGGTGAAAATGGTGTCTATAGTAACAATTTATAAAATGACATGGAGATGTTATTCCATCTGATATTATTGGTGTCTAATTGAACATATGGGAATAATGTTCCATGTACATGACCCCAAATTTGACATATATGCATATGGATTCCAAACTAAGTTATAATAATATGTGTTTTAGTATCTAAAATTGAAATGGGATCGATTATGCCATGCATTATGTCCCCAATCTAATCAAACCTATGTAATTTCATGTATATTTGAGCATAAACTAAACATATTTGATCATCTATGATTAAGACTATGCAAATGTAAACTATAACTATCATACCTTTCTAATAATTTTAGATTTTATACTTTTAGGGATAATAGATAGTAACATGATCCCTTGGTCAATATTCCATTGTGATGGTGTCTTTTATGCCATGATATTGACCAAATGTGTTGTTTATATACATAATTGAGATTGATCTATATGTGACTATTTTTCATTATGTTTTCTTGAATTTTGGGATCTGTAATATGTGTCTACATGCTAAAAATTATGTTTTGAGTGCATTAGTATGGCTTTATCTATCTAAAAACCCCCTTTTAATGTTTCCCCCTCTTTTATGGGAGTTATTAAACTTGTGAAATAATTTTCCTCAAAATAAAATTAATGAATCATGTGTGTTAGATTGAAAATATATGATATCTACGTGATAAACCAATAAAATGTGTTTACATAACATAAATATGTAAAATAGTCCTATAAAAATTTGGTAATGTATGATGCATATTATATATAACATTCACAAGGTTGTCAAGATAGATATAAATATGTAAGCATGTATATGAAAAATAAATTTGGATGTAATTTGAGTAACTACCTAGGGGGATGGGGCATGATGTCTATAAAAGAACCCAAGGAGGAAGGGGAGATGTATGAGGTCCATCATGGCATCATAAATTATATGTGCAATCAACATTCAAGATAAAAGTGTTGTGGGCATAATTCATACATGAAAACATATGTAAAAACATGAGGCATTTAAAGTAGGCTAAGGGGATACAATATAAGGGACATGGGAATATGCCACTAAGTCTGAGAAAGTAATACATAAAATGATATGTTTAAATGTCCACATACATAAAGATCAATCAAGGTTGGCTTAAATTCACATGGAAGGACATGCTCAAATTTCTACATGCATGATCAAGAAGGCACACACAAGGACATGTGAACATGTCCAAAACATACACACAATGAAAAAAATGGATTAGATCTATAGAATAATGACACATTAAAATGACCTTGAATATATGTAGAATCAAAGAGACACAATAAAATTTAAACTAGGAAAGATAGAAATGAAATTATGCATGAACATGTAATACAAATCCATATAAGAACAAAGATGTACACAAGTTAAGTCTATAGTATTAGTAGTTGATAAAACAATAGTGTATTATAGGATGATCAATATCAAGATATAATAAATGATAAATATGTGATATGGATTATATAATGACATAACCTGGTAAACTAGAAACTATGTAGTATGATTACCCCAAGGGTTGAATGTATCAATGATGAATCTGTGTATCTATGTATGTGCCTCCAATGCGTAGATAATAGAAAATCTAGATTTGTGTATAGGATTTGAGTCTTGTAATGATATATAAACACTCAAAGAGAATAATTTAATCATGAATGTATGATAAAATTGACTATAATACCATAGGTAACATATGTAGTGCCTAGAAAATAGAAAGAATGTAAACATGGAAATGCATATAATCTAAAATTTGTATTTTATAAGAAAATATTTGAGTGTTTTTATATATTTGAATATGTTATATTATTTTTATGTTTTTTACTATAATGTATTTATAATCAACATAAAAAAATGAGACTATATAAAAGGAGTAAGGTAAGATAAACTATGTATAAGTAGAGAGGAACATACTGATTGATGAGTCTTACAGGCCAAGGTGTCATATATCAAATAAGGGAAGAGTAACTACACATGCTATACTAGGGTGTATTTGAGATATATGAATTATGTATAAGTAGAGAGGAACATACTGATTGATGAGTCTCACAGGCCAAGGTGTCATATATCAAATAAGGGAAGAGTAACTGCACATGCTATACTAGGGTGTATTTGAGATATATGAATTAGATATATTAAGTTATTTTTATCTAATTGCCTATGGAGTGGGGTATTGAATGTGGAGCTGATTAAATGGTCCTATGAACTATGGAGTTCTTAAGGACCCATCTATTAGAATAAGTTGTAACTAGCATGGGTGATCTTTATTGTAACACTAATATGGGTAGTAATAGGGTCAGGAGAGGCTGTCTATAATATACAACATATCTCTAGCATAAGGATCTTTCTAATATATGTATCTATGGGAGAGTATGTGTACATGGTAATTTTATATGAGTAGACCTCATCTATAGTGGTGGCTTAATTGATATCATAGGTGTTTTAATAGAAGCTATGTTTGGAGTGTTAACTAGCATGTGTTATGTAGCTAGTTGTGGAAAAGGTAAATGATACTCATATAGAAGGCCCTTGATTATATCCACATGATTAACATGTATATACTTAATAAATACATGTATATTGGATGGAATGGATTAAAGATGCTATATCGAAGGCCTACCCAGTAACATGTCAAATGTGTTAAAATCAGGTATAACTAAGAATCTAGTGGCCACATGTGCAATCCTAACCTATGATGGAAGTAATATCTCCCCAATGGAGATATAAATATTTCCAATAAATAAATTAATAAATATATCTATCTAAGATATATCTTGATCTAAATAACCTAGTTAATGTATAATTATAATAGTACGCATGTTAATACTTGACTTGTTTTCAACCATGACACTCTAAATAAGATGATGATCAATTTAAACATGTAAAAGAGTGCATATAAATATGAGTCATCATCATTGATCTCCTATGATAAAGTGATGACAATTATTGTATGCATTGTAATATGATACACACTAATGATATTATTTATAAGGTGTGTGTCCATTGTATGAGTATGATAATATGTTACTGGTAGATATGCCTCATAAGTATAATTAACTATTGAAGTGTTAGCTATCTCATTAGTTTTATGGTTTAGGAATATATCTAAAAAATATTTTCAATGATTTTTATTCTATTTGTTTTATTTTGGGTGCTTTTGTAGGACTAACGACATTAATGATATTAACATCTATCAAATCTTGTATCTTATGCCACAAGCAAATACATTTATTTGTAGTATGTCTTGATGCTCTATGATAATCATAGAATTCATTGGATTTATAACTCTTTGAAATATTCCTAGTCATATCAACCTTTTTAATGGGAGGGATATTTATGGCATTACATTCTAAGAGTTATTGGAGAACCATGTTGGTGATTTAGGAAGATTTATGGAAGGTCTGCTTGGAGGAGCTAATAAAACCATGTGAGGAGCTAGGTCTAAGTCTACATTAACTATTATCTTTTTCTCATTATTATTTTTATTGGGCCTTAACTTAAATTGGGGCTTATTTTAACTCTTATTATTTGAATTTGATCTAGTCATGTACTTTAAATTACCCATGGATAAAATATTGACTTCTCATTCTTTCACTATATGGCACATATATATGAATGATGGAAATTTTTTGACTAATATAGATTCATGTAATGTTGGTAATAAAATCTAATTTAATATGTCCTAGAGCTATCTATTTTCCATGGGGCTAGTCATCTTTGCTAATATAGTTTTATATCACAATACATATTCAAATATTGGCTCATTAGATTTTTACTTGAATTATGAAAATTGAGCATATGAAATATAATTAGTGATATCTATTGAAAAGTGTGCTAAAATAATATCTTATAATGGATTAAATGTTGTGATGGACTTATTATTAATATCATATAATCATTGTAATTCATAGTCTTTTAAGCTGAGGAAAAAACTTAGTCAAGAGCTAGTCATTGGATATGTAGTCCAAACATGTTACATTAAATATGAAAATATGATGCTATAGATCACCCTTACCATCATACAGAGCAATCTTGGGTGCCAAAAATTTAGAGGTCAAATGAGTTTCCACTATATGTTGTGTCAAATTTTTATGTAGGAGCATATGATAATCCAAGACATAAGATGGTCTAGTAGCACCATGATGAAGATATAACACATTAGACTATAGAGAATTGGTCTCCTACTAAAGGGATTTTACATTGAAAGAGGAGGAATGTGTAATAGCCACAAGAGGTGGTGATACTAGTGAGATTTGATTAGTTGTACAAAGTTGTTATAGAGTTTGAGTTACCCCCGTAGTAGGTATGATAATATTAGTATCTATGGGGTTGGAGGATTGACGAAGTGATGTGTTATTTATTTCCAATATAGCTTATAAATTTTTTTAATGATCATGGGATGTTCCTAAATTCTATCTATGAAAATTTTTAAGACGTCATTTTTATTAATTATTTGATTATCATCATCAAGGGGGGAGTGTGTCCTGAGTCCTATTTTATGTATCATCAATATCTTGATTGTATTTCTCATGTTTCAATATATTATCATTAAATTACACATAATTAGGATGTGAAAGATCAATGAGGGGGTTTTAACTAGTTTTTTATCCATGATATACACTTGAATGTAAGGAATATTTATATGCTCGATAGGGTTACCACTGAGCTTAGCACTTCTTATTAAAGGAAGAGATATAAAAAATTTAGATGGCATATAGTAAATAAAATGAAAGAGGGATGATATAATATAAATAAATTAACTTTGAAAAGCCTAACATAACAAATGGAAATAGGAAAAATAAGGATACAAACCCTAAGAGCATTTAGGGCTAGGGTTTTTGGCATTATTCAAAGTTGGTCAGGATTACCAAATGATTTAAATTTTAAGGGATTTATGGAATGTAAAACCCTAGGTTGTTAAAATTATTAAATAAAGGAATAAATATAAAAATATCAAATTTTGATTTGTATAATAATTGACCCATCTAATTATTATATAAATAACAATGAATTATAATACGGTGTACTTAGCTAGAAACTAACTAAAATGGATGAGTGACATATTGTAATCTAGTACCAGATATGTACAAAGAATCATGAACTAGAAACACGAGTTACAAACCCTCACTAATAGTAGTAAAATCCTTTAGATAGTATCATAGCCTACTACTATCCTCTAGGGCATGGGATCATCCTCTTTTAATAGAGGTAATCAACTTCTAGGTATACAGTCACCTAGTCTTATGATGTATGTGCCTATGTTAATGAATGTAGGTTCATTTTTTCCCCCTATTTTGAATGATTTGAATGTAAAATCCTAGGCCTCTAGTAGAAAATAGTGGAAACAGTAGGTTAGGATAGATGTGACATCAACACCCCATGTTTATTAGGGTATTTGAGGGGTACAAGTAGAAAAGAGTGGTGTTATTAAGGTAGGATGGATGTGACCTCAACACTTTGTTTGATGAGTGTGGCCTAGATACCAATACCTTGAAAGGCGATTAAGCCCAATGTATTTATCCTAATCTAAATGATAGTATAAGTACAAGCAAATGCTAATATGAGTTCTAGTTTTAGTGCTTTGAGTGTGATTTGATATTATAAATTTGAGTAATCTAAGCTCTAGACTATTTTAGATGTGTGTATATAGTAGGGAAGAATAGGGATCAATAACCTTGATTTTCATAACTTTTTATGAGTTTTTTTATGATTATTTGTATCTAGTTTCCATATATTGGATAAATGAATGAAAGTGGTGTGTGTGTGTGTGTGTGTGTGTGTGTGTGTGTGTGTGTGTGTGTATATATATATATATATATATATAGCATTTTGGTGCTTATCAAGATGTGAAATAGGTTTAGGCTGACCCTAAGAATGATTTGAGGAACAAAAATATATCTATTGGGGGAGTAAAGAGATAAGAAAAAATAACATGGTTTATAGGTAAATAATATAGCGTACTAGTGTCTAAAGGGTTGCATTAATGTCCAGGTGGTAGGAGCTAGTGAATAAGGGGATTGAGTGCCTAGGGGGTGGATCAATGTTGATTTTGGTATATCTCAGAATGGGTTGGACTCAGAAAAAATCTTAAAAATGATCAAGTGAGGCCCTAAGATAGGTATAAGGCTAAGCTTAGGATAATATGGTCTCAAGTGAGACTCAAATTACATTTTAGATGACTAACCCTACCAAAGAAATAAAGAAATTAATCAAGTTGAGATACAAGTATGGAGGGAAATAGATGACACAAACCCTAAAAATAGTTAGTAAAGGGTTCTAATAATAACTAACCAAATAAATATAATAAGGGATATCAAAATTTAGTAGTAGTAATTTTAATCACCCCTCTCCTAATTGGGAAGATTGAAGTCAAGGATCTAAGGTAGCTTTAGAATTTAGTTAAAGAAATAGAGGGTTGTAGGAAAAGTATTAGGAAAAAAGTATGAACATTTAATTTTAGATTCAAATCTTAGGCATAGTTAGAAGGGATGAAGAGTCTCAAAGGGAGTCTGTACAGGATCATGACAGTAAATAACACCTCCCATCGTTGATTATACAAGCAATCTCTAGAGGAAATAAATATTTAGGGGTTAAAATAGAAGAAATAATCCTCAGTGGTAAGAGTGAAGTTAGAAAGTCTGAAGTCAATGAAAGGTTAGAGGATAAGTTTTAAGAAGTATTAGTAAAACCTAAAATAATAAATAATAATAGAGGTTCTAATGTGTAAAATAGGGTCTCAAACTATGAGACTAATAATTTTGTTAAGAAATGGAGCCTTTCTATAATTAATCAAGAAGAAAACTCCTTAAATGTATAAGTAGGACATTATTTAGTAGATCATAACAAAGGTCCAACACCTTTATCACCTGAATATGGCCAATGGAATCAAGTTAGTAAAATTATTAATGGGAAGAAAAAAAATGATGTTGGTGAGAAGGCCTAATCATCAGGTAGACTTGGAGGACAAAATTCTAGAATTAAGAAAAAAACAAAGGAGGTCACAAAAGGAACTCAAAGAATATTACATTCGTGTAAGTATTTTAGTAGCATACAAAATGAAGGTTATCTCTTAGAATTTTATGGGGATTAAAAACCCCAATAAGAAAAGGATATTTATTAATTTAAGTAAAAATCATACTCCTCATATCATGTTGTTACAAGAATTCAAATTTTCATAAATAGGTCTAGAGAAAGGTAAATAAAAAATTTGGAAAAAAATATAATTACATTAGAGATAATGCCACTGGGGCTTCAAAAGGTATTTCTATTTTATGTAATACCCAAGATGTGGAGGGATACATTTTAATAAAAAAATAATCATATTTCCATCCTATTTAATGGAAAAGAGGATAAATGTGGATAGATCATGTCAAATATATATACTCTCAATTCCAAAATGACCCAAAAAAATATTTGGAAATATATAGGGAACTTATGTAAGAATTGGAAGTCCTAGAATTAGATATTAGTAGGATTATTTAACACCCCACTTTACCTAATGTAAAAAAGGGGTGGGACTCAATACTATATAGAAAACACAGTAAATTTTAATGATTTCATTTCAAAAGTAGGCCTTACTGACATATATCTTAGTGGGGATAACTATAATTTGTTGAATATAATACTTGGAGAGAATCATATTCATGGACCTCAATATTAGTTTCATATTTTCAACTCTCCCTATGATTGGGTATAATCAGAACACCCTTGTTTTCATGGGAACAAAGAGGATTGAGAGAGAAATTACCCTTTTAAATTTGAGAAAATGTGGATTTATCACCTGGAACTATTAGAATCAATCAAGGAGTGGTGGAAATAATACTTATATGTGTATGATATGTTAATCCTTACTCAAAATCTCAAGAACATAAAATAAAAACTAAAAATATGGAACAAGGAGGTGTTCAAAAATATTTTTGTGCAAAAAATAAGAATTGAGGAGGATGTATAGAAGCTCAAAAAAAAATTCCAAAATAATGTGTTGAATTAGGAAAATAAGGAAAAATAAAATGACCTTATAATTATCTTCCATAAATTGGAACTAAAGGAGGAATCATTTTGGAGGTATAAATCCAAAAAGATTTGGCTAAAAGGAGACATAGATAAAAAATTATTTCATCACTCAATTATCAAGAACCAAAATGCAATCAAGATCAGAGAGATGTTAAAAGAGAATGACATTGTCTAAAAGGAATAATATGAGGTGAAAGAGGATAACATATCCTAATATAATAACCTTATTTCTATAAGAATTAACCCTGATAGGTGGAAGGAATAAGTCCAACTTGGGTTTTTATATAGTATCATCAGCTAGGAGGAAAACAATGACATGATAAAACCTTCTACCCATAAGGAAGTTAATTTTTTTAATTCACCATGGAAGGTAAAAAATTTCTTAGGATGGAAGGATCCCCCTCTAATATTTTTTCAACACTTACAATATTTTATTTAGATATAAGTGGTGGTAGTAGTTAAGGAAGTTTTAAAATATGTAACCATATTTAAATAGATGAAAAACATATTTTTGGTCTTAATCCCAAAAAATAAGGGAGTGGATTAGTTGAATTATTTTAGACTAATAAGTTTGTGCAATATTTTTTACAAAAAAAATTCCAAAACTTTATTGTTGAGAATTCAATCCTTGTTGACTAAAATTATTTTATAATAACAAGGGACCTTCATTTTTAGAAGGTATGTCATAAACAAAATCATCTTATTTCATGAATATATTCATTTATTTGAGAACTTAACTAGAGTAGGTTTATTCCTTAAGATTTGTCTAAATAAGGGTTATGACAAAGTCTATTGGAGCTTTCTTGATAAAAAACTAAAGAAAATTGATTTTATCCCCAAGTTTAGATGCATAATTTAAGCCTACATCTCCAACCCTAAATTATTGATATTGGTGAATGAAGCCATGAAAGGATTATTTTCTATAGATAGAGGCATAAGGCAAGTGAATCAACTATCTTTTCACCTATTCATTACAATGTTGGAAGCTTTTGGGAAGAGACTAGAGAAGAAAACATTTCAAAATGGACGTTAAGGGATTGTAAATAGCTCCTAATATAGACCTTACCACTCACTAATAGTTCATTTATGTCACTTTCACACTTGGAAAATATTACATGTGGAAAATAAATCACACAAGTCCATTATCAAATAATATGTGAAGATCATAGGCTAATGTCTTAACTCTCAAAAAGATCAATCTTCTTTATTAATATATAAATCCTCTCCAAAAAATGATTTCCATAAACCTTAAATGACAACTACAGAAGTTGACCTCATCTTATTTAGGTATGCCTCTCTTTAGTGGAAGAATGCCCAAGGATTGAAAAATCCTACTCCTTGATAGGATTCACAAGAAATTTATGGGATGAAAGGGTTGAATTTTATCTCAATCTAGTAAACTCCAACTATTCAAAATATCTTCAAAGTATTATGGTTTATTTAATGTCCCTTTTTAGAATTCCTTAAAAAGTAGTATTGATAATTAAATAAATCTAGAGGAGATTTATCTAGTGAAGAAGTGAATATAAAAATATTTCCTTGTTGGCTTGGGACAAGTTATATCATCCCAAGAATAAATTGGGAGTGTATGTAAGAATAATCAAAATAATGAATGTTTCAATGACTAAAAAAATGGATTTGAAAGTTATGAATAATAATTACCTATGGACAAAAATAGTCAAGGCTAATTATTTATAGGGTGAGTCACAAGATAGCTTGTTAATAGAAATAATAACTATCAAGGGTATAATTTTTGGAAAACTTTGAATAAAATTATAGACTTAATGTATAGATGAAACAAGTGGAGTGTTAGGAGTGAAACTAAATTTGATTTCTAGGATGACCCATGGTTTTTCAATTTTCCCTTATGTTCCAAAGCTTCAAGGGATATTATTCTCCAAATTTTTAAATTCATTATAGGTGTACATGTCAAATATTATTATGATTCCACTAAATTATTCCCATAGTTAAATACCCTTCATTTAGAGTTTGAGGATGAGAATTACAATCAAATTTTGGACTTTTTGAACCAAAATTTAAAGGAAGTTTGTATTAAACTTAACCTAAAAGAGGATTCATTAATTTGGAATTTTGAAGATGTGGGGGAGTATATAGTCAAATATAATTAATTTATATATATAAACTTAGGGGAGGAAGTTTTATAGTGTAATGAACTATGAGTGAAGGACTTAAACCCAAAGGTTAATATCTTCTACTAGTTGATGGCTCAAAACTAGAACTTAACTATAGACAAACTCCTAAAGAGTGGGTTGTCCATCCCCAGCATATTTTATCTATGTGAAATGTGGGAATAATATATAAAGCATAATTTACTTGATTACCCGTTTGTAGTCAAATTCATATATTTCTTCATCAAGCTAATCAACCTTTCTTGGGTGAGTCCCAATTCTTTCTTGGACCTAATTCAAAAATGAAAACCTCCTTAGAAATAACCAAAACTAAATTTAATTTTCCATATGAACCTACCTCATTTTGTATGTGGTTTATGGAAGGAAATAAACACAAGACTCTTTTATAATAGAAAATTAGTCTTAGTTCACTTAGGATGAGGATCCTCAAATCTATCAAGAAAAATTAGGTGTATTTAGTTATTTATAATATCAATAACAAAGAGAAAGTTATCCTAATAGGTGATTCTATGAGTATTATCATGAATTGGGGTGTTGATATTATAAGGGTCATAAAACTCACCACCATGAAGATTTGCATAAGTCACATTAAGTGGATTAAACCATCAACCAATTGGTTCAATTAAAATTTGAAGATGATATAAAAGTTAAATCAAGGAAAGAAAGAGGGGGTGGTGGCATCAAATAAAATAAGGGATACTTTGTGGTTACATAAACAAGTCTCATGGGTACCACTAAAAATCATGTTTTGGAAAGTATGATAGTGTTATGGTGAGTCCAAGTGGCCATAGAGATAAAAATAATTAAACCTATTATGGAGGGTGACTCTATGAACATAATCAACTACCTTAAATAAAGGTATAATCCACTGAGATTGGTCACATATAGTCAAAATATAGTCAAACCATTTTGACTCCTTATATCTAATCAAGGGCATGTCATGAAAACCAATTCCTTATTATAAGCCTTTGAGAATGTTATAATACCTCCATACTAATTTTATTATTAAATATTTATTATAATTCTTCCAACTCACTTCTACAACATGGTCACTCAATATGCCAGTGCATTCAACAAACATAGTCAACTTCTAAGTAATTGTTCACACTAAATATGGATTAGTCAAACCTCTATAATCCACATAGATAGTCCTCATGGATTATACATCACTATCCAATAGTAATTTCACCTTGAAACATCAAGACACTATAAATAAAACTTCAATTACCCTTCTCAAGTCACTTTTAAAACATGGTCAAACCTTCAATAAACTTTAGATCTCAATAAATGAAATTGTATGAACATTAAAATATTATAATTAACTTTGTTGGATCCATATTGAAGTCATTTAAATATTTTTTTATTTCACCTTCAAATTCATCCTAGATCAAAATATATAAGAAAAATATTATAGACTAGTTTTTTCCTTTATTAATGTGAATGTTCAAATTCCAACGGTCACTGTGTATTGCAAAAACATCAGCCACGTGTCTTCATATCACTTCTCATAGAAGATAGATCAAACATAGTACTTAAATATCCTATGGAGTATCATATTATTTATCTTATATCCTCACTTTTGATATCAAGCCACTTGGCAGCTCTGCATGCCCTCTGCATACCCTGTAGTTAGTCTCTAATGAACTTTTGCCACTTGGCATCCCCATATGCCTTTTGAGTATCCTTTGAATTATTGACTTAATTAAAACCATTGGATCACTATATTAAAATATCATGTTTTCATTTATATCCTTATCTATTTATATTAAATGCTTGTTTTATATCTTCATCACCTAATTAAATGCTCACCATTAGATCTCCTCTTGAAAATTTGGCCAAGTATAAAAACTTAGTGAATTATGTCTGAGAGGCCAACTTTGCACTATTATATATTTTTATATGCATAATATCTATACCTAAAATTTTATCCACATAATCATATATCATAGGGGAATCCATTCATGTATTAAAATTATCTTTCAACCTTCACATATTTGAAATATGATGTCATCAAACTACTTACTCAACCTTATCTACTAAGATGACTACTTGAACCTAGACACTCATATGACTACTCAAATGAAATAATTTTACTTATATAATAACTCTAATAACTCATAGCACCCCATAAGGTCTTTAAAACATGTCCATACCATTAATATCATCCATAAATTACCTCACTAAGCCAAACACTAAATAACTATCCAAGAACACTAAATCACATTGAAGCACACTTTGTCATTGTCATTATATCACACATGACACCTCATAAACATCCTTGGTCACCTTGGAGATATAATTTAAAAACCTCCAACAATCTCCCCATTTCTCATTGATGTCAAACACCAATACAAAGTTTATGCTTAGACTTTATCTCTCTCTTGAAGCACTTTCTCCCCCTTTGACATAATAACAAAGTGGGCTCAAATTTTGATCCTACAGACCTAAAATGACTTCAAGGACCAATAATGGGAAATTACCAACTCTTAGATATGATACAAACTCCCCCTAACTTTGTGCATACCTCTTCTTACTTTGATATTCTCAAACATGCTTCATGACTACACTCATTTTTTTATCATACATAGATTCTATGAAGAAAAAATATACATGAACATCAAAAACTACATGAAATTACCTTGAAAACATGAAGAGGTACTCTCCCTAATTCACCCAAGCTTAGGCACCATTTTTAGCATTTTCATACAATTTCTAATAATGATGAATCAACATATTGTCTTCATACCTTCTCTCTCAAATTCTTCTACATAGTCCTTTGATCTTAGGACCTGATCATTTACAAAGCTCCCCATTATTTATGCATGAGGATTCAATACATTATCAAAAACATGACTCAATTTGATCAATTCATCATAAATATATGCTTGAAACCATAATTTTAGTAGACATCTTCATATCTTCATTATGACTGAGGCATCTCACATATTCTCATCCTCACATCATGCACAAGTCTTCAAGCCTTTTAAACTATCTAAGTTATCCCCCATAACTCCACACTACACCTATAAAAAATACTTCTTGACAAATTATGTCTACTAAAAACACTTCAATACTATCCATACTTAGTTAATATCCTTATGAAACCACCAATATATCTCATATATTCATTAGATCAACTTAAGCAACTGAAGTAAAAATGAATAACTCTCATATGGATATCAAAATAATTACCCTTTATCCTCTATAATCCATCATGGTTTAGAACCTTTTCAAATCACTCTCATGGAACTTTCTCATCTTAAGAATAATGTGAACTCCATGACAGACATAACTTGTAATATATAGAACTATAAGACCTTTTTTATGATACCAACAATATGATAAAACATTCTACTCATACTCTATATCAACCTTACCATCATTTATCCTTGATTAGACACATGGAGACCTCTATTACCTACTTGTAAACCTTGCACATGTAGATTCATTCTTCACCATTTGACTAACTAAGTCATCCTTCATATCATTAAACTTCTTTATGTCCTTTCATAGTAATCAAATGCATCTTCTCATGACCTTTCTTGTCCTAAAACATCAATCAAAAAATCAACTAGCATCTACCATGTTTCCTCTTGATAACAAGTGTCTCCTTGAAGCCTATAGAGAGACATCCCTAATCCATAATGTCCTAGAATAATTTGAAACTAGGAGTTTCCCACAACTCCTCATATTCTCTCTACTTCTTAGACAACTTAACCTGATGATTCTTCTTCTTATTCTTTTTCTTGACTAAATCAACTTGTTTATCTTCTTTATCACTTTCCTTTTATTCTAGGATGGTATTGATAATACATGGAAAAAATAAATATTCTTGGCATACCTTTTCACTTAAAATATCAGTCTCACCTTTCAAAGCATCAACACTTGACATTGTCAATGAGGATGGGAGCTAATCCTCAAAGATAGATTTCATCATTATAATTGATTAAGAGTTTAAGTGGATTATTAATAGTTTTTATTTATGAGCTAATATGTTTAGTAGGACTAAGGGTTTGATAAACACCAACAATCTTGTTTCCAAAAAAAATGGGGGGAGGGGGGGGGGGGAGTTGATAGAGATCACAATGAGCCTATTTTTTGTGTGGAAATAAAATAATATAAAATAAATCTATTTGTAAAATTTTAAAAGAGGTGGATTATCACCCTTTATGGAAAAATTATGGAATATGATCCAAGGATTTAAAAATATTTTACCATGACATGGGATGAAAAGACTTTCAATATAAAGGGAATTATTATGTCCATCACCAAGGAATTAATTAGGGAGACGATGATTTTATCTTGTGAGGGGATGAAATATTTCAAAGATAAAATTAGAAAGAATAAACTCATCAATATTTTTTCGAACTCCGATGAGACACTTAATAAACCCAAGAATGTAATTCTACATATGCAATTTCCATATCCTTGGTTGGAGGGACAAATTTAAATCATTAAATACTTAACTCTTTAAGTTAAGAATAAATTATTTTAATCACACCATTTTCTTATGTTGAATCATTTCAAGCACTAGAGATTGGTCAGTTTCCCCTATTATTTTTTTAGATCCTTGGAAAGTTATATTAATCCTTACCAAATGATCAATTATAATGTTATTTTAAACCAATCCCTAATTCTCCCCCTTTTCAAAGCAGGCTAACCTAGTATGGTTATAATAATTATGGCCTATAGCCTTGAGGAGTAGAAGGATTTTTAGTCTAAAAATGAAAGTGAGGAAGAATATGAGAATTTAGACTCATAATTTGATAAGAAGAGTGAGAAAAATTTTATGGATTCTTTAAAAAGGTTTTAGTATAATCTTACCTAGGTATATAATAACCTAATTAAATGATGTAGTATCATCCATGAAATATAGGCTATCTAGTATCAAACAAAAAAATAGAGTGTTTATTTTCTAGTTATTTGATTGTTGTTTGGTTTTGTGTGTGTTGTTCCAAGTGAAACCCTTAGTTTCCTTGTTGGATTTTCTCTTGATTTATTATGCATGGTTTTACTCCTGATTTTATATTTCAATGATCATCTATAATAATTCATTATTCCTTGATGTTTTGGTTGATAAACCTCATTTATCTAGTGGTAGTCCTGTTATGCCACTCAAACTTTGACAAGTCCTAATTGGGTCTTGGTTTAATAAGTTCCTTTCAATATTTGTATTCAAACTTTTAATTCCAAATAAGTCCTAAAATGAAATAAATAGTTTCAATTATTTTAATTAAAAAAATATTTTCATCCTTTGGTTTATGGGGCTTCCATACCTGACTCAGTCATGATCCCTCATAGTGTGTGTCTATTGGAAGTTACAATGTCAACTCAAAGATTCCATGGTTTCAAAATTTGTCTTCGATAAGTTTTTAGTGTCATATAGGGAGTAAGATAATACATAGTGATCTTAAATATTTGATAATATTTTGTCTTAATTTTATTTATATAATCAAGCCCGATAAAATCTTTGGAAACTTATTTTTGTTGGGTAATGGTATTTGATATAAGAAAAGTCTCCATGTGTTAGAAATAAGCAAACACAGGCTTGAACATGTCATAAAACAATATTAAACTAACATATCTTGTTCTAAATCCTCATAGGGTATTTTCCAAAGTGTCAAATTCCAATGAAAGCTCATGAATTTTGCACAATCTTAAAGCACATTTTGACCCTATAATAATTTGTCTCTCTTGGGCTGACTTGGTATACGTGGAGGTAGACATTTTTTTGTTGTCTATTTGAATTATATGTGGCTATGGGTGAAATAAAATGATATATATGGATTCAACATCTAAGGGAAGTGGGAGCATCATTGGAGGAAAGGCTTGAGGTCAGCCCATTTCTATCTATGATATAAATGGCATTGTTTTTTGTGAGAGCTCTCAACGAGAATTGGAATTGGCATAAAAAAGTTATAGATTTTTATTTTTCTTGATACAAAGTGAGATGTTAGGTTTCCAAATATAGGGTATAGGTATGTGATTAACTAGGAAGGCAATTTTTATTTTTTTCCTCTATGATTGTATAAGCCCAATATACCTAAGACTAAATTTAATCCTATTATGATATATGCAAGAGTTGAATATATGTGACTATAAAGTCAATTATTTGACATAATGTATTGTGTTTCCTTTGAATATATTATACCCTTGTAACTTAGGGGATAAATTCAAGCTTTAATTTGCCTTTCAATCCTTGTGCTTGTATCATTTTGGTATTAGAGATTCATTTCAATGTGGGATAGAGTGTGCATAGAAGAGACTCAAGTAGAGTATATTGACAAGCTATGAGAAGGAAGTTTGCATGATGGGAGAGATGGAACACTATGAATTTTTTTTTAAAAGAGGGGAAAGAGTGAGATGACATCATGTGGTTTATTTGGTAGAGATAATGAGAGCTATGCAAACAAGTTTGGATGAAATGTAATTAACTCAGCAAAGAGGTGTTCATAGTGATGATGTGATCATATATGAGGATGAAGAAGATCAAAAGATTGGGATTGAGGATATGGATAACATGGTTGATAAAATATTTATTTTATATATATATATATATATATATATATATCAATAATTAGTAGCAAGCCAAAAATATATGAACCATGATACAATTATAGCTTGAATCTTGAAGAGCTTGTAGACTTGATAATATAGATGGATAAATATTATTATTATTATGATTCTATGAAGGAGAATAATAAACTAAAATTCATATCCATAAATATAAAAAGTTCACATCTCACTATGGTGGGACATCATGTATGAATAAATACAATGGAATAATAAGGATAAAATCAGGTCATGAGATAGGATGGTAGCAAAGTTGAAAGAAAATTTTTTCCCTCAAACTACAAATTAAATCTATTCCAAAAATTGTATAATTTGAGACAAAAATATATGAGTGTCAAATAATATAATTAATATTTATATAGACTCAAAATAATATAATGACATGATGAAGATGATCCAAAAAAAGTGGTTAGGTACGTGAATGGACTGTGTTTTTCTACTTAAGATGAAATAAATTTGTTGAAAATGCAGACCATATAAGAATCCTATCAAAGTGAATTGAAGGAAAATGAAAATATGACATGAAGATATAAATAAAATTCTATAGGAGGACATAATGGTGGTGGAAGATATCAATAAAATAATTTTAGAAAATGAGCAATTCACAAAATCAGAATTTTGGCATGAAAGGAGGATGCTCTTCAATAGTAATAGGTTAATATCAATGAGGTAGAGAAAAGGTTTTCATGGTAAGTATTTTGGTTGAAAAAAATATGTTATTCATAAGTGGGAATATTGTCCAAAAAACTCTATAAAAAATTTTAAGAGATTTGAAGGCACAACTCATATATATTTTTGAGATAAAGAGCATTGGGTTTCCAAGTCATATGGAAAAGCTAAAACAAGGAAAGGTTTTGTTGATGAAAATAATTTTTTTAAAACTAGACAATGAGATGAATAAATTAATGTAATGGAAAATTATAGTAAGGAATATTTTTAAAACCTAGAGGTAAGTGTTGTAAATTTGTAATTGATAGTAGTAGTACTGGTAATTTGGCATTTCAAGAAATAGTATAAAAAATTAGGATGATATGTTTGAAACATCTTAAACCATACAAAGTTTCTTATTTGATTGAGTGGAATCAAGTGATTTTTAATGATTAGTTGTTAGAGGTAAAATAATTGAGAGATTGGGGGTAAATCAATGAATCAATATATTTCAAAAATTCAATCAAAATCCTTCAAACCCTTAGTCACACACCATAAACAATCAAGAAGCAAATAACCCACTCATAACAATGAACATGAAATATAAGTAAGATAACACAAGATATATGTGGGAAACCCTCTTGGGGGATTAAAAACACTCTCAATATTGAAAAAAAATGGACTAATTATCCTATAATATGATTAAAAACATGAGACTTTAGTGAATCACCCACTTCATAAGGATCACCAACCCCTAAAGATGACAAAAACCAACTTGCCTAAGATGTTGAGCACTAACACAACATTTATGAAATTAACAAATCCAAAAATATGATTGATTCCCAATATAATGAATAAACTCTAAATTAAAACTTTCTTCAATCCTCTTCACTCATTCAAACCTTGACATACAAGCAAGGCATCCAAAACCACCTTTTGGATTAGTCAACACACCTTCACTTAACATGCATAAAACTTATAAATTCAACATTATAATTATGATAAAAAGGTAATACATGAAATCCACACTCTGATATGACTCTAAATACATCAAAATGGCTCTTACAACCTTCACAAACCTTTTGATCATCTACGCACATACTCTACCTCTCAATTAGTCCAATTAGACCTTGTATGTATACCACTCTCTTCCTTTAACACATGTTGGTCAGCCAAGATGATTTAAATACTTATTATACCTTTGAAATAGGTCTTCATACACAATAAATTGGTGAAACACTCCACTCCATAGGTCATCCATAGTCCTTAATACTAAAATTCTCCATTAGGCCTTAATGAGACCCAAAATAATTAGGCCTTCACATCCACACGTTACACTTGAAAAATATTAGACCAAATTCATATTATACCAATGATTAAAAACATAAAACACATATCTAATATCCCATTAATTACTCTAATATGGTTCCATGCCACCTATAAAAACTCCATACTTGAACCAAGCCATTCTAGACTGCTCGCCAATAGGCTTAGAAACATAGAAAAACTATGATACAGAACTAAAGCATACAAACACATTTATCAAACAATAAACTCAAAAAAATTCATGAATATAGCATACATGACCTATGAAACATCTCCATTTACATTTTAAACATTCATTTAAGATCTAATAACTCAAAATAACTCTCTTAAGACCACTTAGACTGGTCACATATAGTCAAAATACAATCAAACCATTTTGACTCTCTATATTCGATCAGGGGCATGCCATGAAAAATACCTTATTATCAACTATTGAGACTGATACAACATCTACATACTCATTTTGTTATTCAATATTTCTTAGAATTCTTCCAACTCACTTCTGTAACATGGTCACTTAATATGCCAATGCATTCAACAAACATCATCAACTTCTAAACAATTGTTCACACTGAATATGGATTAGTCAAACCTCCATAATCCACATAGATATTCCTCATGTATTATCAAAAACTATCCAATATTTATTTAATCTTGAAACATTAATTCACTATTAATAAATCTTTAATTAACCTTGTCAGGTCACTTGCAAAACATGGTCAAACCTTCAGTAAACTTTGGATATCAATATATGCAACTGTATGAACATTAAAATATTATAATTAACATTTTTGGATCCATATTAAAGTCATTTACAATTTTTTTACATCACCTTTAAATTAATCCTAGATCAAAATATATAAGCAAAATACTATAGACTAGTTTTTTCCCTTTATTAATTTGAATGTTCAAATTCCAACGATCACTATGTATTGAATAAACATCAACCACGTGTCTTCATCTCACTTCTCCTAGATGATAGATAAAATTCACTACTTCAATATCCTATGAATTATCCTATTATTTTTATTTCATCTTTCACAATTGATCTTAGATCCTCACTTTTGATATTAAGCAACTTGGTAGATTTGCATGCCCTCTACATACCCTACAGTCAGTCTCTAATGAACTTCTATCACTTGGCATCCTTGTATGCCTTCTGAGTATCCTTTGACTTATTGACTTAATACACACCATTGGGTCACTATCTAATAAGATCACATTCTCATTTATATACTTATCTAGTTATATTTAACACTCATTGTATATCTTCATCACCTAATTAAATGCTCATCATTAGATCTCCTCTTGAAATTTTGGCTAAGTATAGAAACTTAGTGAATTCTGTCTAATAGACCAAATTTGCACTATCATATATTTTGACATGCATAATATATAGACCTAAAATTTTAACAACATGATCATCTCTCATAGGGGAATCCATTCATGTATCAAATTGCTCTTACAACCTTCACACATGTGAAATATGATGTCATCAGACTACTTACTCAACCTTGTCTACTAAGATGACTACTTGAACCTAGACACTCATATGACTTCTCTAATGATTTAATTTTACTTCCATAAGAACTCTAATCACTCATAACACCACATATAGTCTCTAAAACATGTCCATACCATCAATATCATCCATTAATTATCTCACTAAATCAAACACTAAATAACTATGCAAAAACTTTAAAGCACATTGAAGCACACTTTGTCATTACGATTCTAGCACACAAGACACATCATCAACACCCTTTGTCACCTTGGAGACATAATTAAAAAACCTATAACAATATCCCCCTTTTTCATTAATGTCAAACACCAATTCAAAGCTTATGCTTATACTTTGTCTCTCTCTTCAAGCACTTTCACCCCCTTTGACATAATGACAAAGTTGGCCCAACTTTTGATCCTATGGACATAAAAGGACTTAAAGGACCAATAATTGGAAAATAACACCTTTGAGAGATGATATATACTCCCCCTAAAAATTTTCATACCTCTTCTTACCTTTAAATTCTCAAATATGCTTCATGACTACACTCTTTTTTTTATCATACATAGATTCTATGAAGAAAAAATATACATGAACATCAAAACCTATATGAACTTACCTTGAAAACATGAAGAGGGACTTCCCATAAGTCACCTAAGCTTAGGAACCCTTTTTTTCATCTTCAAACCATTTCCAACAATGATGAATCAATATATTGTCTTCATACCTTCTATCTCAAATTCTACTACATAGTCCTTTGATCATAGGACCTGATCATTTACAAAGCTCACCATTTGTTTATTCATGAGGATTAAATAAATTTTCAAAAACATATGACTTTGTTTTATCAAGTCATCATACAAATATACTTGAAATCAAAACTTTAGTAGACATCTTCATATCTTCAGCATGACTAAGGCATCTCACATATTATCTTCCTCACATCATGCACAGATCTTCAAGCCTTTAAAACTAAGTTAACCCTATAACTCCACACTCCACATATAAAAAGACTTCTCAATGAATTATATCTATTAGCAACTCTTCAATACTATCCATACTTAGTCAATATCCTTATGAAACCACTAATAAATCTCATATCTTTATTAGATCAACTTAAACAACTAAAGTAAACATGAATAACTCTCATATAGATCTCAAAATAATTTCCATTATCCTCCATAATCCATCATGGTTTAGAACCTTTTCAAATCACTCTCATGGAACTATCTCATCTTTAGAATACTATGAACTCTGTGACAGACATAACTTGTCATATACAAAACTCTAAGACCTTCTTTATGATACCAACAATATGACAACACATTCTTCTCATAATATATATCAACCTAACATTTAGTCATGCTTGATTATACATCTAGAGACTTCCATTCCCTACCTATAAACCTTGCACATATAGATTCATTCTTTACCATTTGACTAACTAGGTTATCCTTCAAATCACTGAACTTCTTTATGTCCTTTCATACTAAGCCAACACATCTTCTCATGACCTTTCTTGTCTTGAAACATCAATAAAAAAAACTTAGATAGCATCCACCATTATTCCTCTTGCTAAAAAGTGTCTCCTTAAAGCCTAGAGAGACACCCCTAACCCAGAATGTCCTAAAACAATGTGAAACTAGGAGTTTCCCACAACTCCTCATATTCTCTCTCTTTGTTAGATAATTTAAACTGATGATTCTTCTTCTTTTTCTTGACTAAATCAACTTGTTTTCATTTATCACTTTCCCTTTATTCTAGGATGGTATTGATAATGCATGGAAAAAATAAATATTCTTGGCATACTTTTTCACTTGAAATATTAGCCTCTCATTTCAAAGTATCAACACTTGACATTATCAACTAATATTCTTTATAGGAAACTTGCTCAATAGCATCAAGATGTTTACTTGTATCCTCTTTATTCCAAAAATTATAATATAATGATATCTCTTGATTATCTTCAACCTTTTTAGCATTATATACCATGGCAAATAATCCACTTGGACCTATAGACTGATCATGGCACATACTTTCCATTTTTGGTTTCCATATTTTAACTTACCTTCTACCTTGCACTCTAGGAGTGTAAAATGAATTATTTTAACTTTATTTCCTTTGTTTTCATAACTTATAAATGTGATCAATTCTTAAATAATTGTAGCAAACCACTCTTTTTATGGAAACTCATCTTACCTTGTTAGGACAAAATCTGGCAATGTGTCTTATGTCATGACAACTATAACACTCACTTTGACTCACATCACTTGATTGATGATTCCATTCATATTTCTAAGAAATATCATTCTTTTAAGGTCTTATACATTCTCTATCCTTGTGACCAAATTGATTACAAGTGTAGTAGTAACCATCAAAATTTACATACCTCATGGTACTTGGTTGTCTAATTTGATTCATCCTCATTTTTCTAACTCCTTCATTCCTTTATTGATGATTTATCTTTAAGGTATAATTTTCCTTGTTTAGATTGGTCTTTATGTCATCTTGAGTTACATTCTTTTGTTTTTCTTTGTAACCAAGTCCAGTTCTATCACTCGCATGTTTTTGACTATTCATAGTGTTGTCTAGATCACTTGAGCTCTTTTCAAACATCATATATGGCTTCATCTTACTAGATCTCTTTTCTAACTCATATTTCAATAACTCATTTTCAATAGCATACCTTGAACACTCATCTTCTTTAGATTTTAGGCTTGTAGATATGATTTCAAATTGACAATTGAGATGCTTTACTATATCTTCATGCTCCTTGGTGTCTTCATCCATTTTTGCCTCAAACACATTGAATTGCTTTTCATAGTCCTTTATTTGAGACTTCAAATTCTTGGCTTTCTTATTCTCAATTTTCATATCTTTAAGGGTATTCATCAACTTAGTCTCATAGATTAACTTATCTTCTTCATCATTTGTATCACCTAAACCACATCCAAACCATGTAAATTCTTCTTGATATGAGCATATGCCTTCTTCAACCATGAATAGAGCTTCATCTTTAGTAGGACCATCATCTTCATGACCAATATCAAAATCACTACCATTATTCTCATCAAATGATTTATAATATCCCTTAGAGTAGAGACTCCTCTTGTCCTTGTAAAACTTCTTTTGTCCATTATACCTTTTTAAACTATTCTTATTCTTTTCATACTTGAGTTTCTTCTTGTCATTATCATGATCTTATTCATGTTATCCATTATCATTTACCTTATTCTTATGAGGACACTTGTTTTAAAAATGACCTATCTCTCCATAATTAAAATATTTGAAGGGAATTTTACCATTAAACTTTCTTAAACTTGTTTTTAGTTTTCTTATTAATAGAGTTATTAGTTCATCATCATCAATATCAGAAATATCATCATCCTTGACCTTCTTACCTTGGAACTTATTCTTTATCTTATTTTATAAATTGAAATTTTCTTCTTTTTTTTATGGTTTGTCCTCATTAACTCTCATATCATATGAAAAAAGAATTCCATGCAATTAATCCATCTTCATTTTAGTGAGATCATGACTTTCTTCTATAGCAAAAAATTTTAAATCAAATTTGAAAGTGAGAGACCTTAAAACATTTTGCACTAGAGTTCCTTATTTAATAACCTTTCCCATGCCTTTGATCATGTTCACTACCTCATCAATTCTTAGAAGATAGGAATCCATAGTATCCTCTTCCTTCATTTTGAGACTTTTAAATTGACTTTAATAGGTTTGAAGTTTTGCCAACTTGATTTTTGAATCTCCTTCATAGATAAGATACAATTTCCCAAATCTCCTTGGTAGAATTACAATAGATTACCTTGGTGAACCTAGCCTCTGAAAGACCACAAATGATAACATTCATATCTTTGGAATTATGCTACTCATCTTCTTATTTGTATCACTATTTAGAGGAGTAGGTGGCATGGAATAACCATCCAAAATATATTTCCAAGTGTCAAAACCTAAGGACATAATGTAGGTCTTCATTTTTACACTCCAAAAATCATAATTAGATCCATTAAACAATGGATCTTTCTTAATAGATAAACCTTGATAACTTGTCATTGTACTTAAGATTACCTTCAAGTGGTTAAACTTGTATAGAAGGTCCTACTCTGATACCAATTATTAGAGGTACTATCACTGAGCGGGGCAGGGGGGGTGGGGGCACGAGTGAATCAATGAATCAATATATTTTTAAACTTCAATTTAAATATTTCAAAACCTTAGTCATACACCATAAGCAATCAATAAGTAAATAACCCACTCATAACAATTAACATGAAAGATAAGCAAGATAACACATGATCTATATGGGAAAACCTCTCGAGGGTTAAAACCCACTCTTAACACTAAAAATACATGGACTAATTATCATGTAAGATGATTAAAAACATGATACTTTAATAAAGTACCCACTTCACAAGGAACACCAACCCCTAAAGATGACAAGCACCAACTTGCCTAAGATGTTGAGCACCAAAATAACATCTATGAATTGAACAATTCTATAATTTTTATTGATTCTAAATTTGATGGATAAACCTTTAAAAATAACCTCTTTCAATATTATTCACTCATTTAAACCTTCACACATAATAAAGGCATCCAAAACCACATTTTGGATCAATCAACACAACTTCACTTATTCTCATGCATCAAACCTATAAATTCAAAATTAAAATTATGATAACAAGGTAATACATGAAATAATAACTATTATCTACCTCTCAATACATCTACATGGATATCATAGACTTCACAAACCTTTTTCTCATCTAAACACATACTCCACCTCTTAATTAGTCCAATTAGACTTTGTATTTATACCACTCTCTTCCTTTAACCCATCTTTGTTAGACAAGATGATTTAAATATTTTTTATACCTTTTAAATATGTCTTCATACAATTTACATTGGTGAAAAACTCCAATCCATATGTCATCCATAGTCCTTAAAACTAAAATCCTCCATTAAGCCTTAATGAGACCCAAAATAATTAGGCCTTCACATCCACATGTTAGACATGCAAACCCTTGGATCACCTTAAAATTATACCAATTATTTTAAAAAATCAAAAATATCTCTAATATAATGTTTATTACTCTCATATGGGTCCATGACACCTATAACACCAACATAATACTTGAACCAAGCCCTTCTAGACTATTCGCCAATAGGCCTAGAAACACAAAAACAAATCATATATAACTAAAGCATACACACACTTTTCTCAAATAATACAGTTAACCAATTACATGAATATATCACACATGACCTATTAAATATTTCCATTTCTATTGTACACTTTTACTCAATATCTATGCACTTAAAATAACTCTCTTAAGATGACCACTTAGACTGATTACATATAGTCAAACCATTTTAACTCCCCATATCTAATTAGGGGCATATCATGAAAAAAACTCATTATTATAAGCCTTTGAGACTAATACAACATATAAATACTCATTTTATTCTTTAATATTTCTCATAACTCTTCCAAATCTCTCCTGCAACATGGTCACTTAATCTGTCAGTGCATTCAACAAACACAGTCAACTTCTAAGCAATTATTCACACTAAAGATGGATTGGTCAAACATCCATAATCCACATAGATATTCCTCTTGGATTTTATAACACTCTCAAAAAAAAATTATCTTGAAACATCAAGACACTATCAAGAAATCTTTAATTACCCTTGTTGGGTCACGTGCAGAACATGATCAAACCTTCAATCAACTTTGGAGCTTAATATCTACAATTATACAAAGATTCAAATATTTTTATTAACTTTTATGGAAATGTATTAAATTAATTTACAACTTTTGTTTTCACTTAACCTTCAAAATCATCCTATATCAGAATATATAATTAAAATATTATAGACTATTTTTTCCCTTTATTAATTTGAATAATCAAAATACCAACGGTCACTGTGTATTGCACAAACATTAGCCACATGTTTTCATCATGTTTTTCCTATAAGCTATATCAAATGTGGTTTATTTATATCCTCAATAGTATCATGTTATTTATCTTACATCTCTCACCATTGATCTTACATCCTTGCTTTTAAGATCAAGCCACTTGGTAGCCCTGCATGCCCTCTGCATACCCTACAATTAGTCTCCAATGAACTTACACCACTTAACAGCCCCACATGCCTTTTAAGTATCCTTCGAATTATTGAATTAACATGCTCCATTCGATCACTATGTAATAATATCATGTACTCTATTATATCCTTATCTAGTAATATTAAACTCTCACTATAGATCTTCATCACCTAATTAAATGCTCACCATTAGATCTCTTACAAATTTAGCTAAGTATAGAAACTTAGTGAGTTTTGTCTAAGAGGCAAAATTTACACTATTATAAATTTTTCTATTCATAATGTCCATACCTAAAATTTTAATCACATGATCACCTCTCATAGGGGAATACATTCATATATCAAACTACTCCTAAAACCTTCATATATGTGAAATATGACATCATCAAACTAATTACTTAGCCTTGTCTGCCAATATAACAACTTGAACTTAGACACTCATATGACTACTCTAATGAATTCCTTTTACTTAAATAATCACTATAAGTAATCATAATACCCCATAGGGTTTTTAAAACATGTCCATACCATTAATATCATCTATCAATTGCCTCACTAAGTCAAACTCTAAATAATTATGCAAGAAAACTAAAGTACATTGAAGCACACTTTGTCATTATCATTATATCACACATAACACCTCATCAACATCCTTGGTTACCTTGGATACGTCATTGAAAAAAATCCAATAGTAGTGTGTGGTGAAATTTTCAATTGGTTTGTATAAGTATGAGGTTTTTTATGATACCATACCCATGGACATGTGTTAGGTGTTGTTGGGAAGGACATGGTAGTTTAATAGGAGATCCATGCATATAGATAAAAAAACACATATACTATCATAAAGGATGGAAATAAATTCAATGTATCTCATGTATGGATGAGGGAAATGAAGTGGAAAATAGTTCAAAGTCCATTTTGGTATCTATTAAAGAGTTATTAAATGTGGCTAAAGAGTAAGAGGTAAGTTTTTCATTGATTTAAAAAAAGGGTATAGGTTGTGATATTCATTACAATAAGTTATTTACCCATTTAAATTCAAAATATGTTGAATAACTATGTCGACATTATGACAAGTGAGTTTTTTAATGGACTACCACTAATAAGGAGCATTAGTCATCATATGGATTTAGTGATCAGAGTGAGTTTTACTAACAAATCATCATATAGGTTGACTGAAATGAAGAATGAAGAGATAAGTAAGTTTAGGAGTTTATAAGGAAGGGTTTGATATGTGAGACTTTAAGACCATGTGTAGTTATAATAGTTTTTGCACCAAATAAATGTGAGGAATGTAAGATGTGTATAGATTCATGTGAAATAAATAATATCACCATTAAGTATAGGTTTCCATTGACAATACTGAATAACTTAATAGAATATTTGAGTGGAGGAAGTTACTTCACCAAGATTTATTTGAATAATGGGTATCATCAAATCCATATACAAAAATGAGATGAGTGTAATATCACATTCAAGATGAATGATGGGTTATACATATAGCTAGTTATGCCATTTAGATTGTCAAATGATCTAAGTAGGTTCATGAGGATCATGAATTAAGTTCTTAATCCATTCATAGGTAAGTTTATAATTGTATATTTGGATGAGATTTTGTTACTCAATCATTTCAAAGAAAAACATTTATCACAATTGAATTTGGTGTTGGATAAATTGAAAGAGGATAAATTATTGGTAAATATAAAAAAATATAACTTCATATAAGAGGAATTGATATATTTGGGGTTTATGATCTTAAGAGAATGGTTGAATATGGATCCTGAGAGGGTAAGATCAATTTTTTATTGGGCTTCATCAAAGAACACATTTGAGGCATAGAGATTCCATGGGTTGGCTAGAGTTTATAGTAAATCATAAAAAAAATTAGTGGTATATGTGTACCCATAATACAGACTATGAAGGGATAAAAGAATAAATTTTTGTGTATTTTTTCAATAGAATATAACTTTTAGTTTTTTAATTAAAAATTGATGGAATAACCAATATTAGCCTTATCAAATTTTACAAATATGTTTTAGGTTGATTTTGATGTAGGCAAAATAACTATAGGAGTGGTAATAAGTCAAGAGGGTAAGCCTATTTATTATTTCAATTATAATTTGACTTAATAAAATATGAATTATTTGGTCTAAAAATAAAAATTATATTTGATGGTGTAAGCTTTCAAGAAGTTGTAACATAACTTGTTACCCAAGGAGTTTGTATTGTACACAGACAATCATGCTTTATAGTCCATAAACAAACAAGGTAATTTGAATCAACACTATATTAAATTAGTATATTTTCTTTAGATTTATTATTTTGTTTTAAATAATAGGAGTGGAAAGTCTAATAAGGTAGTAGATTCCTTTAGTAGGTTAGATATTGTAGTAAGTGAGCTAAAAACAAAGGTTAGATTTGAAACCATGATGAAATTACATGAGGAAGACTTGGATTTATGAGTTACATTGGTAATATGTAGGAATATAATGGACAAAAAAGAAATTTGGTTATAATATATGATTCAATATGGTCTCTTGTTCAAGGGATATAAGTTTTTCATACCACAAGGTCCATGAATGAGAAATGTTTTATTGAAGGAGAATCATAGCAGAGGACTTTATTGTCATTTTGTATATGATAAGGCATTAGAACAACTAAATGAAAGATATTATTGTCCATGGTTGGGCATAGATGTAAATAATTGGTGAAATAATGTAGAGTTTCCTAATATTTTAATGGAATAATTTATAATATTTTTTTATATTAGACATTTCCCATTCCAAATGAGTCATGGGATGTATTAAATATTGACTTTGTTATTGGTTTCCCAAGAATACAACATTGTAATGATTATATCTTAATTATTATGGAATAATTTTCTATTATGAATCAATTTTTATATTATAATAATACTATTTATAACACACACACATATCTAATTTTTTATTTTAATATATTATGAGGTTGCATGGATTGACTTAAGGTATTATCCTGGATAGAGACACAAAGTTTGTTAGACACTTCTAGAGGATGATTTGGAAGAAGTTGGGAACCATATTAGACTTTAGTTCGTCCTATCACCCCAAATGAATGGAAAAATGGAGGTGGTAAATCATAATCTAGGAAATTTATTGAGATGTCTTGTTGTTGATAAGCCCAAACAATGGGAATTGATGTTGGCACAAGTTGAATTTTCATACAATGATTCAGTAAATCAAATTATATGTATGGTTCCTTTTTAGATTTTATATGATAGCATCCATACAGGGTCATGTGAGTTTATAAGTACATATAAAATTAATATAATAAGTGCATAGGGTGAATATTATGCTCATGATATGCATGAGGTGCATCAATAAGTCAAGAAACAACTTTAAGAGAATGTTATAAAATACAAAAACATGTTGATTTGCATTAGAAAGAGGTTATTTTTTAATTTAAGGACTTGGTGTTGGAAAAAAATTTCAAGGAGAGGTTTAAAATATATGAATATAAAAATATAAAGTGGAAAAATATTAGACCTTTCAAAATTTTGAGGAATTTTTCAACTAATGCATATGAGACAGAGTTTCTAGATAGAGTAGGTATCTCACCTATTTTCAAAGTGGATGATTTATACCCATATTTTGAAATTGGAAACAAGTGATGACATGGATTTTTAAGATAAATATTATAATTAATAGATACAAAAAATATATAAGGAATAAATGGAGTCTATTTTAGACATTTGAATTTGAAATAAGACATGAGGCCACGAGTATCATGAGTACTTGGTCAAGTGAAAGAGTAGAGAAGCTAAAGATGCAACTTGGATGAATGAATCTAAGGTTGTAAAGCATGGAAAATCAATAGCTAAAATAACTATAATTTCATGAGTATAAACTCATGGTCATTTTAATCTACCATTATTTTTTGATGCTAGAACATCCATGATAGATAGGTTATCTAGTATCATAAAAAAATAGACTGTTTACTTTATAGTTGTTTACTTTTTTTTGGTTTTGTGTGTGTTTTTCCTAAATGAACCATTTGTTTCCATGTTGGCCTTATATTTATGTATTTTATGTGTTTTTTTTCACATTTTTGTCTTTTATTTTTCATATGGCATAGTTAAGTTTTCCTTGGTGTTGTAGTTGATAAATCTCATCTCTCTAGTGGTAGACAATGTTATGCTACTTAGAATTTCACAAGTCCTAATTAGGTTAAGAAGTTCCTATAAATAGTTATATTAATTATTTTAAGTCCAACCAAATATTTAAATTAAATAAATATTTTTATGTCTTTCAATGAAATGAAGAGTTACGTCCTTTGGTCTATGGATCTTTAATACCTGATTAGTCATGATACCTCACAATGTGTGTTTATTGGAAGTTACAATGTCAATTGGAAGGTTGAATTTATTTATGTGGTATTTGTTGAATTTAATAGTGTAATACATGGACTAAGATAATCCAAACTGATATTAACTCTTTTAAAATATCTTGTCTCAATGTTCTACATAGAACTAAGCTTGACTGAGACCTTGGAAACTTATTTTCATTGGTAAGTGGTGTTTAATTTAAGACAAGTCTCCTTATATTGTAAATATGTACACATAGTCCCAACCATATCATATAATATAATTAGGCTAACATAATGTGTTTTTAATCTCAAAAATGTCTTTGTTAAAGTGTTAAACATCAATGAAAGCTTACCCAGGTCAAATATTCTTAAAGCACATTTTGAACATGTAATCATTTGTCTCTTTTGGTATGACTTGGTTTGGTCCTTTCTTTGTTATCTATTTGAATTTTATGAGGATATGGGTGGATGAAAATATAATATATGTATGTAACACTTATGAGTAGGTGATAGAGTCACTATAGGAAAGGCCTGAGGTTATCCCAATTTTTCCTATGGGAAAAAATGGAATTGTTTTTAGTGGGAGATCTTTGTGAGAACTAGAATTGACATACCATAATTGCATAGTTTTACTTTTCTTGATACAAAAAGAGATGTTATGATGAAAAATTAAAGGTAGAGGTATGTGATAAACTAGGAAGATAGTGTTTTTGTTTTCCCTCTATGATTATATAAGCTAATAGTGGCCTAAGATTGAATTTAGTCCTACTATGATATATGCAAGAGTTGAATCTCTGTGATTATGAATTTAATTTCTTGACATAATGTGTTTTTTATCCTTTTAATCTATTAGACCCATGAAACTCAAGAGATAAAGGTAGGATTTAATTAACCTCTCACTCCTTGTGCTTGCATCAATAAAGGTAAAGGTAAGGCATCCAAATCTAAGGAAAAGGTTTAGTTCAAGGAGGTGGAGGATATTAGGAGCTTTGAGTGTGAGTAATTAGAAGTGGAGACCATCCTGAAGCTCAAGGAAGCTAATATTAACCTTAAAAAACTACAAGGTGGCATGATAAAGGTATATGTAATGGTATTGAAGGAAAATTAATGACCTTTTGTAGCCAAAACTAACTTGAAGAGGAAATAAGTCTTAAAGAAAAAATAAATAGAGACTCATGCCATTGTTTCTACTATTAAGATGTGTTTGTTCATTATCAAGTTTGAGAAGATGGAGGATAAAATAAATAAACATTTTTATATATTGAAATACCTCATAATAAAATCCAAGAACATCATGAAGGACATGCATTAAATTCATATTTATGGATAAGGTAAAAAGGGGATGTTAAGAGGAACCCCATGAGTATATTAGACCATTTTATTGAATAGATAATTATGTAGGATAAAGAGAACATAAAAAATGATAAAAAGGATAGGTAACTAGATAAATAAATGAAAAATAAGGGAAAAAATATGCATCAAGTCAACAAGGATGAATGAAAAAAGATAAGGAAAATGGAAGAGGAGGATATTGGTGAAGGTATGTGTAAAAGGACAAGGGGAAGCATGAAGATTTTTTTGGACAAAAATAAGGTCACAAATGATGTGCACACCACCATGGCCAGGATTTAAACCTATAATAAGAGCCTTAGAAAACCTAAAGAACTAGAGGACTCTTTAGATTATCTTGTTATCTATGTTTAGTTTTTTGTTTATTTATAGTTGTTAATCTTGATAAAATTTCTTGGGGTTTTAGCTAAAAACTTGTTGATCCCATTTTATTTTTTGTTTGCTTTCTGATTGAAGTCTTGTTTCTTGTTTTGAACTATTTAGTGATTTAGTAATTTATCTTATGGCTATGTAAGGTTATAGGATCCTACCAAATCCCACTTTTTTTACCTTATCCAAAAAATAATATCATTAAGTAATGCATTTTTATCATGTTAAAATTTTCATCCAAATATGATCTTTATCCTCTATGTATTTTATCTTGATTTTTAATTTCAATGTAATAATTATTAGCCTGTGGTATCTAAGCTTTCATTAAAACAAGCTTAAATTTTGTGAAAGTCACCATATACTAAAATTATTTAAAGCCTTTACATTAATCAACATAAATAAATTTCCTTTTATAATTCCCCATACCCATAGTTATATTTTAACATAACCATTTTATTTAACCATTAGGAATTTAAAATATCATAAACATTATTTCTAGGTCATTACATTCTGAATATTTACCTCTCAACATCTCACTAGAAATTTGATTACTCTCCTAATGAGTATGAGATGATATCTTGTATTATAAATATTATTCTATTGAATAAGTTTGATATTTTTTACTTATAATATCCATTTCCATTATATGGAATTGATTATCTTATTCATTTTCTCAACTAAACCTTTAGGAACATGTAGCACTAAAAAAATATAGTTAATATTTCATAAAGAACTGATTTTATGAGAATAATTTTTTTTTAGAACATAATATTTTTACTTTCCAATCTATAAGACTTGATTTCATATTATGAATTATTTTTAATAATTTTTAGTCTAATAACCCCAATAAAATTAGGAACCCTAAGTGTTTATTGGGAGGAAAATCCACAAGAATACTAGGCATGGAAATTTTTTTATGCCTCATTGACACATTCATAAAATATATTTATGCAATATAAATTTTGATTTAAATGTGCCTCATAATTTTTCATGATGGTTTTATAATCCTTATCCTCAATAACATCCATAACTCCAAAGATAATTTTATCATCAAAAAATTGTAAATGATAATTTAATTCATATATTAGATAATATCTAAACCATTTTATATTCCTCTTAATTCTCACCTCCTTTATCACTCTAGATAATGATTACAAAAAATATATATATAATAAATTGGATAAGGGATAAGCCTTATTTATTTAAATGTAATTTAAAAATATATTTTTGAGATTCAATTAACTAAAATTGAAAAAAGGCCCTAGTAACACAAATGATCACCCAATCTATCCATTCTTCGAAAAACCAAAAGATATAATATCTTTATAAAAAAATACCTAGCCAAATATATTATAATGTTTCTTGATATCTATCTTAATTTAAAATTGTTTATTCTTTTCCAATTTGAGTGAAATAAGAATCTCATTTGTATTAATAACCCTATTTAAAATAAAGTTTCCCTTAACAAAACCTTCTTGTTTATAAAAAAAAAATACTAGAAGACAAAAATAATGTCAATCTTTGTGTTATTTATTTGGAAATAATATTATAGACTTTATTACATAGTGAAATTGGTTTAAAATTTACAAAAGTGTTAAGATTTACCTTTTCTTAGATGAGAAAAATGAAAAAAATTAAATATTTCAATATCTTCTTAGAAATATTAGACGCATTCACCACACCTCTCACTTTTTATCTCACCATATTATAAATAATATAAAAAAAATTGATTGAAAAATACTTAGACATGGGGCCTTTTCCCCTTCCATTTTATCTAAAACCATTCTAGCTTCCTTTTTCATGAATAGTTTCATTAGATATTCATTATTCCCACTAGATATAAAATTAATATTTTTTGACACCTAAATTTAGTCACGGGTACTTGAAAATGATAATTATTGACACGTCTTAAACTAATTGAATTACATAACTCTCATTCATCATTCCTCTAGCTAGTTATCTATATGATAGATTTACCCCCTAATTTTCATCATTAATATATAATAATTTATAATTAAAATGCTTAAGCCACCTAATATTACTCTCAGAATACTTATAATGTTAGCATATTTGTCCCTAATTTTTTAGGATAGGTCTATGTTAGGTAGACAAGTCCACTATTGTGAACCTATTCACCTAGTGTGAGCTTGTCTTTTTACCATTTAACTACTATTTTCCAAATTCAAAATATTTTTTTGAGTATTCCCACAAGTTTTTCAAGTTCATCTAGAGTAAATTATCTAAAATGATCACTATAAAATAATATCAAAACATATTTTCATAGGGGTTTTATTTCCTAAATTAGCACTATTTATTGAGCACTTATACACCACTGCACATTGATAAATATATCCTATTTGTCACAAATTAAAAACAAATCACTAAGATTAGTCAAAATAAAAGTATAAAGAATATTAAATCAATTCAAGACTTATCATTTTCAAGTATCAAATCCAAATTTATTGTAAGATACATGTTGTCATTGAGCATAATAATAAAAATCACTCTATATGGGAGAAATACATGTGGCTTGATTCCCTCTTTAGAGTATAAAGATACACAAGTGAAAATCAATAATCAAAGGATGATATTAGGGTAATTTAAACCCATTAAAATTCCCCTTATTTTTCTCAGTGTCTATCTCTCACAAGCACCCCTAGGGTTTTCAAGAGAGAGAAGAATAATAAAAAATTGTGTGGAAATAACGAAAGTGAAGCATGTTAGCTCTGTCAACACAAATAAGTTTAGGTGGTAGAATAATCATAGTTGTGTCATAGTAAAATTGGATAAATTTGTAATTAATGGACACAAATGGCTTGCATAATTATCTAAGGAGGGTAAACCTTGATAGAAATATAAAAATACCCTCAGTCAAATTTGAATTGTAATAGTCTTGCCTCATCATAATTTTTCTATAAAATAATAGTTAAATAAACCAAAATATAATAAAACTAATTATCTCATCATTGGTTCCACTTACCATTTTAAGCATATGCCACTTTTAAATCTATTTTGGGCAATGTTTATTTGCATTCATATATATTATTAAATGTCATATATTATTCTTTATTATATGTAAAAAATGGGTACCCCAAACCTTTGATAGTAAAAACACAAAATATAAATCATGAAAGTATAAAAAAAAGAGTCCATTAAAAAATAGGGCTAACCAACATACCAATAACAACATTATCAAAACACTACAAAAATAACAAAACAACATGCCACCTCCCATTCCTCTACCATAAATTTTAGGTAATCTTAATTTTTTTTTAGTATCTTCCTCCGTTATCTCAACTACACTTCCTTTTTATTCCATCTTGATTATTTTACTAGCTCTAGTACCTAAATTAATTTCATTTTTCTAGTTAAGACTTTCTTTCATTATAGTAATACTAGTAACACAAAGTTTGAAACTTTCCTTATTAATTTGGATAAGTTTGCCAATGTTATATTGGAGATTATTCCTCTTAGTTTTAATTTGGTGCATTTTCTCTTCTATATGATAATATTTAATTTTAAAATCCCCAATTATATATTTTAAACCCCATGTTTCCTTTTTCAATGGCTAATTCTCATGATATTATTCTCCATTAAATTAGAGATTCAATTTTTTTTATAGTTTTAAGTTACTCATTTTATTTAAAATAAATTTCATGTAATAATTATGGATATACACATTTATTTATAGATAACTAATATTGTCTTGGTAATTAACCACATTATTTTCAAAAGTCTTTCTTTTTCCATTTCATTGTTTATAACCTAAAAAATTGTTTTTTATCCAATTTCAAAATAGTCTTGTAAAATTCCTTTCCCTTCCTAATAATATAATTATATCCAATATCCACTTTTATATATGAATTATGTCTTAGTTATGGACTAAAAGAGACACATATATAATTTTCCAAGGTTTTAGGCTCCTCTGTCAAAACCTGAGAAGATTTATTGGATTAGTTTCCCTTGATACTCTTTTTTTAAAATTATTACCTTCAATAGGGATGAAAATATAGAAATATTAATGGTTCTTAGTATTTTTATTAATGTTTCCATCATCACCATAATTACGCTTACCAAAATATTTCAAAGGTTTATTTTTAATGAACTTGATTTTTGGGTTAGAGTTTGGGCTAGAGGCTTGGGTTTTGACATGGTGGAAAAGGAGATAAATTCAATATTTGTGTAGAGGAATAAAAAAATTCTTGTGATTAATATACATAAATAAATTATAAATATAATTAAACATATAAAAATTAATTATTATCAATTATAAATAGACATTAACATATATAAGCATATAAGATAGAAGAACTTTATATCTCCCTTCAAAAGTTACATGCCTCATTATATAATGAGTAACCTCATTACATGTCTTAGGTAATGAATCTTTGAGATTTATTCCTTGTAATTTTATTAATTTTTCATTACATTATATAAATGTAGACACTTCTTTTTCTTCCTTTTTTTTGTAAATGTTTTTCCTCCGTGCTGAAGACAGTGTTACTTGAGTAATTATTTCCTCTGACACTGATAATGAAATACCTCTAAAATTATCCTTAAAAACATTAAAATACATAATTATTTTAACTTAAAAATGTTAATAATATCCCATAATCTTTTTCGTGAATTTTTTTAAGCCCCCTATTTAATAATTATCCAAACTATGTCCCATTTTCTTCCCATTTCTAGAGCTCAGGGATAAACTGTGCATCTATCTTCTCCCATTTTTGATGATGTGATAAATATTATTGCCATATTTATTATATATTTACCCTTAATATAACCTATTTTATTAATTTAATAATATATTTTAATTTTTGAGCTTACATGTTTAATAATGAATAAATTTAAGGTGTCGTGGCTCAATCCAAAATGATTAATTAAATCAAAATTGGTTTTGGCATGCTTTATACTAATATAAAAGACATTAATTATAGATATTTATTTATGAAAAATAATATCATTATATATTACCTTGATTAAAATACTCATTATATTTAGTGAATAAAGGGGATAGAGATTAGCTCCATCATGAGATTCCTTCAACTTAAATCTAGGATTATAGGCTTTATCCTCTTGAAAAATAACATATAAAAGTTTTTTCCCTACATAATAAAACCCATATAATACATAATATAATTTTTAAATATATCTAAAATATCATTTAACTTTATCATTTTGAATTGGTTAAAAAGCCTTATCAAGAATCTTTTGAATTTCCTTTCATTTCTCAAAACTACCATTGAGGACCCTTTGTTGGTAAATAAATATGACACTTTATTTCCTTATTTATACACACGAGTTATAAAAACATCTTCAAAATATTTTAAATATAATAAATGATCTTTAAATGACATATATTATAGTCTAAATATATCTATCAAGTTTTATACCTATTAAAGATCATTAAATAAAAAATAAGGTAAAATATATTGGTGAAAAGATACATTTTTTTATCAATTTTTTTTTAATTCTCATGTTTCAACCAAATTCATGATTCCCATACATTAAAGAAACATTTTGTCCTCCTTTACTATATTTTATTTATTGCTACTCTAGGATTTCTATTTGACCAAGGGGTTTTAGATTGAATTTTTAATTTTTGTACACAAAAATATTTCTTTTTTTGGGATTTATATAAATTTTTATTTCTTATTTGTGTTTTATATAAAAATTTTCTAGTATATTAAAATGCATATAAGTTATCATTCTGGACAAATCAATCATCAATTTACCCAATTCGTGGTGTATGGGGTACTGCCCCAATAATCAAACCATTATACAATACTATATATGAAATTTATTTTCCATGTAGATCACATTAGATTATAAATTTTAGGTATTTTTATTTTTTAGCCATAGGAAGCCTTTTGATCATTTATTTTGTACTGTACTAGTAAGTAGTTAGCCCCAAGAAGTTATTCTCGATATACTTTTTCCATGTGATAGTGAAACTATGGGATGGTGGAATCCTTTATAGTTAGTGTCTATTTTGTCCTTGTTCAATATTTACAAATAGGATAACTATATCTTAGAGCCCAAAAATCAAACACACCTTGACTTGCTACACCCCTAGTCCCATTTGTATATTCAAAGTATCATAATATGATCATAGTAATAATGAATGAATTTGTATTATATATTTTGATGTAGATATGAATATTCATCATTAAATTTTATGGTATTATTTTATTTCACTATATATTATTATTAAAATTAAATATCATAAAAAAAATGAAAGTAATAATTTATAATATCAAGAATCCCAGATTCATATTGTTAAAATATCTAGTTTTAGTTATTACTAGTCACCATCAGGCACCAAAAGGCATGCATGACTCATTTTTTTCCTTTTGTCCTTAGAACTCAATTTTTTATCACTTACCATATTTCCCATATTATTCATCCATAACTTATATTATAATCCATTATTCATGTTATCAACACTAGATGAGGGCAAGTAGGTCATCCACCATGATAGAATAATTGTAATTAACATGTTGTTACTCAACCCCCTCCACCTCCCACAAGGAAAAATAATAAATTTAATCATTAAAATAACATAAATAAAGTATATAATACCCATAATAAAATTTATATGTCAGAGTCCATAAAGAGATATAAAATACACAAAGATATCTTATTACAAATTTTGTGCAATACAACTCTTCCAAGTGACACACAACCACCATTATTTGATTTTATTATGAATATAATCAAATATATCCAAAAGTATGTCAAATTTAATAAGTAATACTTACCTCCACATAACATCATAGAACATGATCTTCCATTATTAATTAAATATTATGTGCAGAAAAATATAATCAATTGTTCATAAATAATCACTCAAAGATAAATATTTTTAGCTTTTATTTCCTAAAAAAAGTGGGTATAAATATTGAAAACATTTAAAATCATAACAAATTATAAAGTGGGATTGATAATATTGATCATAAAATACTTGGAAATATCACATTAAATATAGTAGTAGGTCCCAAGATGGTGCCTAATATTTTTAAAGTCATTCCTAATTAATTTTACTATAAATTAATTTTTTGGGTGACCTTGGTTTCATCCTATGGATGTTGTACCTTAAACATTCCATAAATAGATCAAATTTATATATGATATGCATACTATTATATCAAATGATAGACCTTTTAGATATTGAAAAAAAAATCAATCTCAATCTAAGGTCCATTCCATTATAGCACTTTCACAACCCATATCACTTGATCAGATGCATACATATGAGGTGGGTGAGTCAAGTACATAACATGAAAAATATCCAAGCATGATCATTAAATAAGATACATAAAAATTAACACCAATTACACTATAATAAGAGGATAAAATCCTACATATCCATCACTAAATAAATTTTGAATATAGTAATTACTTATTTACAGATTGATATCATGATGATGATGATGATGATGATGATGATGATGATGATGATGATGATGATGATTATGATTATGATGATGATGATGATGATGATGATGATGATGATGATGATGATGATGATGATGATGATGATGATATGCAAGATCTAGTAGTCGATAATCTATGTAAACTAAAATTCAATTTTATCAAGACATATGCATACTTATATCATACTCTATTCACATTTGTGTGAGATGGAACATATAAGGATGATTCATATAAATATTATAAATCAAATATTACTATAGAGACACAATATTCTTGGGATAAATGAAATGCTATAATTCAAGATAGCCAACATAAATCCAACACAAGCACTTGTTTTAGTATTAATTCAAAACAATAGAAAAAAAATCAATCTCTATATTTATGGGTTACATACCTTGAAGATAATATTTCACATACCTATAACACTCAAAATGCTACAGTTCATGCTACATTTTCTAAGGAACAAGTGTAGCCAAAAAAATGAATAGTTCAAAAAGAAAAGGTTACAAGGGGATAAATTAGAAATGGATAAGTTATCAAAATAAGAAATAGAATACTTAGAATGATAAAATTTACACAAATAAAAATTAAATAAAAAAACTTCCAAATAAAAAAATAGAACTTGAGAAAGGCTAAAAAAGGAACAAGACAAAAAAATAAATGTTATATAAAGAACAAATACATAGGAAACAATTTAAAAAGGTTAATTCACTAAAAAAACTACCAGGAAAAGATAAGTTGTGTTGATGCTCAACTACCCCCTATTCATAGAATGGAGACCCCCCTTTCCAAAATTTTCCAAAATGCCTAAGATGCCTAGGTTGCTAAGTCATTTTTCCACATAACCAATATGATTTAATATTTCCTATTAATTTTTGGTTAATTTTTCATTTTGCAATACTTATTGATACTCAAAATATTTAATTTATTGCAAATTTTCTTCAAGTTTCATTCAAACAATAGATTATTAGTCATGAATTCTTTAAAAATATGCAAATAAGCCTTCACCAAGAAGATTATACATAGTTTCCAAATTGGCATGAGAGTCACAACTCTCACTGAATCATACTAGACCAACCTTACACTTTATTTAAAGCATTTAATTACATCATTTTTATTTATACTTGTTTAATTTGCTTGTGATGGGCATTTGAAATTTTTAGAAGTCTAATTCAACTTCTCAATTGGCTTTGTAGGGCATCAAAGTTAAAGTAGTAGTTTGAGATTCCTCACGGGATGTCAAATTTAATATAGTGACCTAAAGAGGAAAGATGTCCACCTCACCAACCTTTGTGATGCCTTAATGATTCATCACCCCACACAAGACACTTAGAACAAATCTACAAAACCCACAAGCTACATGGCATCATCCTAAGAGATCATGAGGGAGTTATCTATTAGAACTCAAATCTATAGGCTACATGCCAAGATCCAAGCTCCCACGAGAAAGATCATTTAATATGAGTCACCACATATGCCACTGCTATCCTAAAGCCCATGAAATGTCACCACATGTCTCAAGCATGACCATCCAAACTCTAGTGGTATTTTGAAGTTCCATATATCTCCTTGAAACTCATCTAAGAATGATGCATGTCAACACCACATCACATTTGATCTAAAGCTCATTAGAGATCTAATAAGAACAAATGGATGCATCTGAGCCATCTAATTAAGAATCAATGGTGTACAATTATCTAGGGCCTTTTTTAAAAGTGAAAAGTGGTAAAATAATGAATGGAAGCTCTTGAGAATGATGTGTGTCCCCCTTATACCCATGAGATGATGACACTTATCATGCTCACACTGATTTTATCTAAGTATCCACCAGAACACCACAAAATTACCTTCAAAGTGATGTGTTTCCATCTTGAACCCATGTGATGATACTACCTATCAGTCATGCAAAGATGCATCTTGAGATCAACCAACCCATCTCCAATAGTGACAAATGGCTCTAATTGGGCTAAACATTTGAAACAAAATTGCTGATAAATATCCATAAGCCTTCTAAAGGCTATACCTATCTAAACAAATCTATTATTACCTTTGAGATAGACACTTAGATAAGAAGAAACTCTAATTTCCTACAAAAGTGACATGAGTTAATCTTACAACCAACCAAAATTAAAGGGCCCACCCAATATCTCACCATTAATAAATAAAATCCACATGGCACAGTATGAATGATTCATCATACTAAGTTACACACCTAAGGCCTGAGAGAAATCAAGAAGTGTTGTGTGTCCATATTTGATCTGATTAAGAAACTTAGTCATATTTAGGTCTTTTAAGCATCTAACTAGATCTAAGGTAGCATTCCATGTGTCAAAATGTGGAAAACTTTAGCTTTAAATCTAAAATTTATGGTGAATCGAAAGTAATTTATCACTAAATTTGAATTCTAAAATCAATAGTTTGGGTGTTTTGAATGCAAAGGTGATTAGCTCACCATTAATATAGCATGAACCAAAATCACCATCAAACCTAGCATTAATCAAATAAATATATAAATGGCTACCCAACTCAACTATTACTACCTATATTTACATTTGAAGCCCTAAACATTTGCTCTCTACTATTTGCATTCTCAATTTGACTAAGCTCAAGTTAATTCATAATGTTCACCCATGAAACCATTATCAAAGCTCAAAAGTTGTAGACAGATACCATAGAATGTTAGATGTTACCTAAACACTATAAAAATATCATAGGTAGGACCTTCCACGCTAGGTAAGAACATTGCATTTGGAAGTGATCTTTTTTTATTTCAATATGGTAACTTAGATATGTTCAAGGACACATAGTTCATCCCCAAAACCATAAAATTAGGGGACATGCATTATAATAGTGTCTATTAAAATTTTTATGGAGCTATGGATATTTTTTATTCCAATACCATTCCCCATATTATTTAGCTTGATTCAAATATCCTTGTAATCTAAGTTTCTAGCCTTCACAAGGCCACATCAAAACTAGAGGTCATGCCATGTACTGACCTAGTCTATGGCATCTTCAAGAGATCAAGAAGTAAATATGGATTTATAAAGTAAATGAACAAAAGGTTTCCCATTTACTTCATTATGGGGTCAAGTTTTGAAAAATATTATGACCTACCCCTACTATCTATGGACTATAACTAGAGTGTTATTGAGAATTGGTACTAGGCATACATACTAGAGATAGTCTTAGATTCATGGATAACAAACCCAACTAGAGTTTTCATGGAAAATAAAAGGAATATATACCCATTTCCTATTTTATATAGGGAGTCAATATTGGCCTTACCCTTCTAAACAAAGTATTCAATAATGCACACATTAGATACATAGATATAAAGGATATCCCACTACTACAAATAATTATGGAAGATCAACAAATCCCATCACTTGGGGATATTATTAGTAGTAAATTGATCTCATCTATGCATGATACATGCCAAAATTGGGATCTATTCTATATGATGAGCTATTTAATTGATGTTATATGTGTAACTGAATAATTAGAAATAAACACATGGAATCCTACATGAGATGAAGTTGTGCCCCAGATATATTATTCAATAAAAATTCACCATTTCAAGCACCACATCAAGATAATCACAAAATAATTCTACCCTCCTATTTATAAATCCATCACTGAATGTGAAATGCAAAGGGTTCCATTGAAAGTTAGATAGGAACTAAGGGAAATAGGTAGTTTCTAGCTATACCCTAATTTCATGTTTATTCAAGTGGAAAGGTTAATGGTGGCTCCCCTTAGGTCACCCAGGTATGTACTAATGAATTTTTTAGAAGAGGAGATATCCTACCAACTAATCCAAATATTTGATGGCATCTTTAAGAGGAATAAAAAGACTCCCCCCACAAGGCACTTTACCAACTAGAGAGAGCCAAGGTAATGAAATGGCAAGATGTAATAGTGGTAATAAGGTATAGGGACTCATACCTATTTCCCAAGGATGTCTTTAAGATGTGGGATCTAAACCAATTCATTACCAATCACCTAATCAAGTCCAAAAGGGAATTAACCATGGAATATAAACACCAAGATGAAGTACACAAATGGATATACCTAGATGTAATGAATGATTAAGTAGTCCTAAGAAAGACTATAAGGAAGAATATATCACTTCAAATTAGGCTTGATCAAGAAAGGAGGAAGGAAGACATAGTAAAGCCTTGACTATCACCAACTCATGGAAGCATGTTCAATGTAGACTATGAAGAGAAAGAAGAGGAGAATGAAGAGAAAAAAGAGGAGATTGAAGAGTATATCATTATTCTTATAAAATATAAGCCCTATATGCCTCCAATTCAAGCCACTCCAAGTGGATAAGGCATCCCTCTTAGCTCTAAACAAGGAGAGTCAAGCAACCAGCCTAACCCTTCACAAGGGCCTGTAACAGTCTTTATATCTATTAAGGAAGTTTCTAAAAAAACTTGGGCCAACCAGATCCCAATATCATTAATCTTAAAGAAGGATAGAAAGGAATTGAGGTCTCAATTAATGGACTATAGGCACTATCTAGGAGGATTATTGAATTTTTTTATACAAAGAAGAGGTCCCCCAAGACTAGAATGAGAAAAGTAGGGTCCCCTCCAAAAGCTTCCCAATCTCCCTCTATAAGTAATCCACCATTTTCTTCTTTTCTAGTCATTGGTAAATTTATAACTAATCTTTATACTAATTCTCACACTCCCATGTTCACATCTCCCACTATTTCTTCCTTTAGAGGCACCATTCCCTAATTCATCTCCCATGCCACTACTAACTTTCCACCTCCACTAGGATCCCAAAGCTCTAATGTTAGCCAAGATATGGGTTCTAATCCTTTTTAAGCTACCACATCATTTTATTTTGGCTCCCCTACATACAAAATTCCATTGAAACCCATTTCAAAGTTATTCACCTAGAATAAACTACTTCACCTCACCATAGTAGCCAAAATGATTGGGCATTCAATGATGCCCTCATTTTTACTCAACATTGGGCCTTGCCAAGTCCTTGTTTGATCCACTTGGTCAATTGGACCTAACCAATTTATCTATCATAGTTATATCCTTAACTTCTTCCTCTTCTTATGAACTCCCATTACAACCACCTCCTACATAGCTAGAAACTATAGACACCCCATATTCGGTGAGCTACATGATGCAAATAATAAGGTAAGGGAGGCCTCAAGAAATCTAATATAATCAATGTCTTTAACTTATACAAGGTTATGAAGAAAATTTAGGAGGATAAAATCAAGCAAGCCAAAGGGGTCATTAAACTTGACCAAATTCTTGCCCTATATGACACCAAGTTAGCAAACTTGATGAGAGTGGAAAGAAGTAATAAGATTCCTAACTTGAAAGTCTTACCTCTTAAAGACATTATTCCTATGAAGACCATACTCATGAATATGAGGAGAATATTGAAGACATGTTTGGATCATATAAAGGATAAAAATACATCCTTTTAGAAAATTTAATTTAAGATAGCCCACTTACTAAAGGACACCATGATCACTAGAGTGACAAAGCTAGATGGGTCTTTCATTGATAATCAAGAGTTTAGTGCATAGATGAAGATATTCATTACATAATTTTGGTAGGATTTAGATAGTGCCAAGATGGCTACTAAGGTGATATACATTTTGGAATTTTCCAATTAGAGGCTATAGAAGTAGAGGCAATTGAGGAAGCACTGAGGCTCATTATCATGGAGCACGATAATCTGATCTAGGACCAACTTGATTTATTTAAGATTATGATCCTAAAATTTGATCAAATTAACCAAGATTACCAAGCTTATGTAGAGGTATGGACCAAATAATAATAATAAAATAAGCAGAATCAACAATAATAATAGTAGAAACAAGCATCTCAATAGCCTCAAGGATCTTAGGAGTATTCCAATGTGTTTTATAAATTTAAATTTTGGATGTTCTATTGTGTATGGAATTTTAAGCCATATGTTTATATATTGGGTGAATTTTTTGGGCCCACTCATATTGTTCTTAGGCATTTTGAAGCATATAAATAAGTGTTTCCCCCAATTTTTAATAAAAAATAGTTATTTGTAAGAATTAATACAAGAAAGCCAAAGAATTCATAAGTTTGTTTGTAGTACTTAATTATTTATTTATATAGTTGTTATTCCTCATAATTTTAGATGTGTAATTTTTTATTTTATACAAATTGATTTGGTAATTACATTTTATACATGCATCTATTAGATTGAACTTAACACTAGGCTGACTAATCTATTAGTGTACTTGCTCTATCTTCATCCCATTTTCTACTAGATGTGCTTATGAAATTTATTGTGAGTGAGTTATGTTTGTGCAATATATGATATTAGACATATGAAATTTCCATCCTTAGAAATTTCAATTGCATTTATTTGCTTTGATCACTACAAGTGGGGTAGTAGGTGTTAATTTCATGTATTTTGCCTCAAATGTTAGCATAATTAGTAACTTTAGTCATCTCAAGCATAATATATTTTTTGACCTACCCTACTCCCTCCTGGATCTACCCATGAATCACCTTATTTTATATCATGCTATAAATACCCACTATTTGTTTGTATTTTGGGAAATAATTGGCAAATATTAAGATAATTCATAAACATTAGCAAGAAAAGTCTCACTGCATAAACATTCATTGTCCCTACAGCAAGGTCTACTTGTAGAGTTTAAAAGTGGTGACCATATCTCTACTATTTATGCTATTCTATCAATATTTGTATAAACAACTCAAACCCCAAGTCATTCCATGACTTAAAATTGAGTTTCTCACTTTTCCCTTTTTTACCTAGTGACATAAGGGGTACAATACGTGCATCAATAGGAAGAAAAGTTTTCTAGTGCTACAAGGAGGGACTTATGCATCTATTTTCATACATATTTATGTAATTTTAGTGTAATTCATTATAAAAATTCTTAATTTCTTCAAATTACATGAATATAATTAAATAACACTAAATATATACATTATTTACATGAATCTTTGCATCCTTTGCATGGATGTTTGTATTCTTTGAAAGATCGTATCAAAATTAGTGTTCATTTATGCAAATTTGGGTAAAATAATTTAGATATTTGATTAAATTCATGTAAATATAGGTGAAATACCATATACTTTACACATATTAAAGGTTATTTTGATCATCTTTATAAAGTTTGGATAATTCCATTAAATAATTTGAGTATTTATGCAAAGATAATTTTCTAAGACATTGATGACACTGAATCTAGGAATTCAAGCTCTTAATTGCTCTATTTCATTTAGATTTAAGTGAAGCTTTACATATATCTATAATAAAGCATTATAATACTTAAATACTTCATTATCATTAAATAATGCATAAATACACTTTGATTTGTTAGTTTAACACTAATATTTATAGGTTTTCATGCAAGGCTAACAATATTTTTGTGGGTTTTAAGGAATTTGAGGTTTCATAGCTTAGATCCTCAAATATCAAGGTGAAGTTGCTTGATCTAAGATTTTTGAGGGTTTTTCTACCAATATTTTTAATATTTATCATCTTATAAGGTCATATATAAATATCCTTTTGCTTTATTACCCATTCTACATCTTGAAGTTGCCTAGGATTAGAATCAGGTCCCAATCTAAATCTAAGACCCCTCTAACATCCTTATAAACCCATAATAAAGGAAGAGTAGTTAGAGGTACATGTATTAAGTCTAAGACACAGCCAAACTCCCCATCTAACCAAAATATACAACCTCTCATACCAATCATGGCATGGTTAGCTAGCTCATCAATTAATGTCCCAAGGCCCATGCATGATCTGCCTAAGAATCTAAAAAGGTACCTACCTCTCTTTACCCCCACTAGGAGAGTGACTTATAAAAAAAAATTAAGTCATTTAAATCATATTTAATGTTACTCAATATGATTCATGAGGACATGGCCTCTCTCCTTTTTCCCTTCACCTTTAGGGATGCAACTTATGATTGGTTCCTTAACTTACCTAAAGATTACATCATGCGATGTGGTTAGTTTAATGATACCTTTATTACCTAATTTTAAATGGTAGTTAGTCTAGGAATTTTTAACAATTGTTTACCAACCTCAAAATGGACCTAAAAGAGCCAATCAGGACATTCAATGTTAGGTTCCAAAAGCTATACACCCTGACATCCCCACCATATAAGCTTGTAGATGATTTATCCTTAGAAATATATATAAACACTTTGGACCCAATGATAGGCATATTATTTAGGAGAGCCATGGGTATTGACACATTGCCTTTAGCCTATGGTGTGGTGATTAATATTGATGAATAAATTCACCCACAAGGACACCCTACCTTTACCATACCAAACTTTGATCCAAACCTACCTAGTCTAAATGTTATCCCTAACATGAATCAAAACTATCTTGCATTGAACCAACTACCAATGCTGAACTAGTTTCCTTTGAGTCATGTCTCACCTAACCAACATCTATGTTTCTTCAACCAAGTAAATGTCATGTTACACCCCCATAATAATCAAGCAATGATGCATGTAAACAACACTAATGTCCAATATACCACCCAAATAAATAACCTAAAACCTCCAAAGGGAGAGTTAGAATCAATACAAAGAACTACTCAAAATCTCAAGAAATAGATGGGAAACACTACTAAGAGATGCAATAGAAATTATAACTTCCAAAGATACAATAGACATTTCAATAGGCCTAACAACAATAATGAGACCCCTTTTAGAAAACTACCTAAGATCAATATTTGTGAGATAGCCTTGTTTAACTGGTGTCAAGTGCACAATATATCTAGACATGGATACCTTGACTGCATTAAATTTTTCCATGTATTTGAAGCCATCTAGAACTAGATGGAGGGATTTAAAGTGAATCCCACTAATCAAAGTAATGTTAAAAGCTCTAATAACTCTAATGATAATTTTAGAGCACTTGAATCAGTCCTCATGGTTGAGATATATAACTTCCCCATCTAGGTTGAGATCTATGAATTCCCCATCTAAAATGAGGATGAACCCAAAGACAATGTTGAGGAGGTGCATGCTTTCCAATAGTACTAGAAAATAATCTACACCTTGAGAAACAAATGTTAGAACCTACCCTTGATAACCTCTACTCCACCTAATAATCCAAATACACCCCTTGATAATAGGATAGTTAATAACCCTCCACATTCTAAAGGTAATGACATTCACCCAACAATAGAGGCCCCTTATACAATAATAAAGGGTGTATACAACATAGTGGAAGACATGTATAATATCAAGTTAAATATAACATTACATGAGCTCACACAAATAACTAAATAGTGTGATTTTATTCTAAAATCATTAAATGAAAATCCTAGATCCATCAAGTCTAAACATGCTCATGTTAATGTGGTAATGTACAAAAGTAAGCATGAGGTTCCCCCATTTCTGTTAATTTTTAGAATTTTTTGAAAAAATATCCACAATTTCTTGCTTGATTATGGTGCTTTAACTAATATTATGCCTCTAGGAATTTGTGAAAAATCAGGTTTAAACCCAATTAAATATGAGAGGATGGTGGTATATTTGGACAAGACAAGAGTGAATGTAATAGGTGAATTATTGAACATCCATATGTAGCTATCTCATGAGCCTCAAATACAATAGTTCATCAACATTCAGGTCATTGACATACCTGAAGCTTATGGATTATTACTAAACCATCACTAGACTAAATCCTTAAATGGATACATGTACATATATTTCTCTCACATGTGGCTACCTTGGTGAAGAATTCCTAATTAGATCAGGATCGATCAAGAGCCCAAGATGAAATATATGATTATAGAATACAATGCCAAGAATGAGAAGGTAAATTACGAATCCTTTGACTTAGGTTTTTATACCCTATAAACCACTAAAATTATTTTAGGTGATACCAAGATAGAATATAAACAAATCAAATATCCTTATACATTTCACTTTGACGGTGCATGAGCTAAATAAGGCTTAGGTGTGGGAAATGTTCTAACAAATCTTGAAGGCAAAGAGTATCTAGCTTTGTATCGATTATAGTTATCTTGCACTAAAAATATAGTAGAATATGAATCTATTATCCTAGGACTTTAATTTTTAATCAAACATAAGCTTAAATAACTACTAGTCTATGGTGATTTTGAGTTAGTAGTTCATCAAAGTAGAAGTAGGGACCAATGTAAACTTTCTTGTTTCACAAAACATAAATGTAGAGATTGGGATTTAATCAAGTATTTTGACTCATTCAATATTATTTCCTTGCCTAGGGAATATAATTGGATGTAAAATGCCTTATCATAAATGGAAACAAACTTGGTGCCTTTAAAGGCCTTGAACTTGCAAATGATTCATTATGAAGACAATTTAATTCCCCTCTATACCAGATAACATCAACCGCTTCCAAGTTTTTGATGATGATCAACAAATAATTTATTTTTTATGTAATGTTGGTTTATTTGAATCTCATATCATTGATGAACAAGATAAAATTCATGTAAAATATTTAAAAGACAAAAAATATGGAGTAATCCAACTTAAAGAGAATCAAATACCTAAAGGCATGATTTACTTGGAAGGGATGTTCAATCTAGATAAGCAAGATATTATAGTAAAGTAGCCCAAAGTAAGTGGGAAAGACTATAAGCAAGTAGACTTGGGAGGTCCCAAGGATAAAAAATATCAACATTGGTCTAGTTTTCACTAACAAAGAAGTGAAGAAAGTTTTTTCTCTCTTAACTAAGCTCATAGATGTTATGGCATGGTCATATGATCACCTAAAGATATTTTACACTAATGTGATAACTCACATTATCCCTTTAAAGGAAATTTGAAAACCTTTTAGGTAATGACAAGGACCATCAAATCTAATGTTGGAACCATTAATTTACAAAGAAGTAAAGAAATTTCTTGATGCAAGTATAATTTTTCCTATATGGCACTCAACATGGGTTTCCAACCTAGTGCTAGTTTGAAATAATAATGGATAAATCTAATATTATGTTGATTTTCAAAACATGAATAAATATTCTGATAAGGGTAATTACCCTTTTACATATTTATATGAATTCATATAGTTGGTGAGTGGCTCTAGAATTATGTCATTCCTTGATGGATTTTTAGGCTACAACCAAGTCCTAATAAACAAGAACGATAGAATGAAGACTACCTTCACAACTAAATAAAGAATGTTTACCTACAAATGAATTCCATTCAGACTTATCAATGTGGGAATAGATTTCCAATGAGAAATGGACCATGGATTTCATGGATTAATAGTTAAATGAATTATTATTTACATGGATGATCTAACAATTTTTTCTAAAAATAGGGGAAATCACATTATGCTTTTAGAACAAGTGTTGGAGAAGTGCAAAAGGTATGGCATTTCTTTGAAACCCAAGAGAAGCATCTTTTGTGTGAAT